>APFE030072844.1:219019-269152 GCA_000404065.3 Pinus taeda
ACAGCTAACTAGGATCCTAGAGACCTAAAACAATTAGGAGTCTAACTCCTCATTATGATCAAAACAACCTTATCTAAACATTTAACACATTATTTGACACCTAAAACTCCATGATTTCGAACTTGATGAAGCCCATAACCTTCCAACTGTCCCTTGATGACTCATCCATTTGTTGTTCCTCGAAACTAGGAAAATGTCCCTTGCTCTGCTCTGGCTGAAAAATAGGTCTTGGGACAGAGCTCATAACTTCTGATAAAAAATGTATTTGGACAAACTGAAGGAGGTTTTTGTGAAACAATCTGTTCTAAACAAAAACCTCTCTTTGTTTTTTGAAACAACTTTCCTACCGCTCACAATATGTCTTTGAAAAATAGTTGTCAAACAGGAGATGAAAAACTGCACCTACAACAGATTTGTAGCGCAAGTTCAACCATAAATTCCTCCCACCTCAGAATTAATTTGAAGAAACTGAAAGAGGTTTTTGTAGTGTAGCATGTTAGGAAGAAAAATGTCTTTCAGTTTGCAAAATGTAGTTCTCAGCTGCTCAAGAAAGCTTCTGTAAGTTGACTAGTAATGACAGTTTTTCTCTGATAAAACAGGCTGCTACAGGGGTTTCGTAGCGCGCTGCGAAAACACTGTGTAATTACAAAAACCACGGTTTAAGGCCAAAAATTTGACTTCCTTGATCTGTCCTTTGTTTTGAAATGACTTTCCCATATACCATGAGGTTGTTTAAAACTGAAAACATAGACACCATCCTTTTAAAGTAAACTTCAAAAGGTAATTCATCAAAACTTTGGACTCAACCTTACTTGCTTATGTGATATCTTTCAACTACAGATGTTCTTCATGCTGGCTTGGTTATTCTTCTTTGGACTGCTTCTCCTGTAGATGATTCATTTCTACCTTCTTTGACCTGACCTTTCCCTTTCGAAACTTGCAACCTGATAAGATGTTTCTGAGATTGGCACTTGTTTAAGTAAAGGCAGTATAAATAACTGCTCATGTGGACACATGGCTATGAGACCGGTGATGAATGAGAATGTCCAGTGATGAATGATAATGCATATTTGAATCAAGACTCCTAAGACTCAAACTCTAAGGCAAACAAACATCAAACTTAGACTAGCACTGACTTTCACCATAAACTAATGTGAGACATTTTGGTATTAGAATTCTTAAGTGATAACATATTGAAAGAAAAGATGGTCACTGTGCCGATCCTGGTCTTCTTGAATTGGGATAAGGAGTTTCATGTCCATGTTGACACTTCGTGTATAGCACTAGGAGCAGTACTAACGCAGGATGGTGGTGAGGGCTTGGACCACCCTATCGCGCTTGTGAGTTGTAGATTATCTAAAGAAGAAAAGAACTATTCCACCAATGAATGCGAGGGACTGGCTATGGTGTATGCGCTCTAGAAATATCAACACTACTTACTAGGGGGACACTTCAAAATGTATATAGATCATTCCACACTCAAATAATTAGTTAATAAGCCTATGTTAGGGGAGTGCATATGTAGATGGATTTTATTGTTCCATGAATATGATTTTGAAGTTGTTGTGAAACCTAGACAATTGAATGCAGGACCGGATCACCTGTTGCACATTGAGACAAGAGAGGAACCTACTAGTCTAGAGGAAGGATTACCTAATGCACAACTCTTTGTTGTGTGCATAGAAAATGGACATTTTGAAGATATAATCCACTTTCTTACGACTAGAATTGCTTTAAAAGAGTATTCCTTCCAACAAAAGAAGGAACTAGTGGTGCACATGATAGATTTCTCTATCGTTGTGGGGAACCTATATAAGAGGGGCAATGATGAGATACTGTGAAGGTATGTACCTGAATTTTAGAGAAGCCAATCCTTGTGGATGCACGTGGGGGCACTGTGGGAGGACATTATGTAGGGAGAGCGATTGTGTAGAATATTCTCTGTGCAGGGTTGTGGTGGTCGACTCTTCATTAGGATTCAAAAGCATATTGCAAGGCTTGTGATGTATGTCAAAGAATAGGTAAACCATTGTAGAGGGACGAGATTCGTTTGAATCCTCAAATGACACTGCAGCCCTTTGAAAAGTGGGCGATCCACTTTGTAGGCCTGATTAAACCTCAAGGAAAAATGGGTGCAAGATATATTATCACTGCGATAGAGTACCTGACTCGTTGGGCAGAAGCACAACTGGTAAAAGATTGCATGACCACCATGGCTGCAAAGTTTTTGTTTGAAGATGTATTGATATGATTTGGATGTCGGAAGATCTTGATGAGCAATTGAAGTATACATTTTCTGAACGAGACGATCAATGCGCTGACACAAGAGTTTCAGGTGTATCATCAGAAAAGCACACCATATCACCCACAAGTCAACAGGATAGTAGAAGAATTTAACAAAGTACTGGAGACTGCACTGACCAATGTATGCAACCCACAACAAAGTGATTGGGACATGTGCGTACCTGTAATATTATGGGCTTATAGGATGACATGCAAGAAACTGACGGGAAAGACACCTTTCTGGCAGGTCTATGGAGTGGAAGCCATAATGTCAATGGAATATATCGTGCCTAGTCTACACATAGCAGTGCTCATAGGTATGAACCACAGAGCCTTGGAGGAAAGACTCATGCAGTTGGAGCAACTTGAGGAAGAATGATTTCTGGCTAGCTTTCACTAATAGGTACAAAATCCGCGGGAAAAGGCATGGCACGATTGACATATTAAGTTGCGCACCTTCAAGGTGAATGATTTGGTGTTATTGTATGACAGTAAGTTTGATAAATTCCCAGGAAAATTCAAAATGCATTGGTTAGGACCATATTTTATTAAGGAGGTCGTAGATGGAGGCACGGTGCAGTTGGTAAAGTTAAATGGAGAACCTTTCCCAGGAAGAGTGAATGGCAGTTGGTTGAAGCCATACACGGGTGGCCCAACTATCTAACTAGCCCACTGAAGTACAATCTTAGCACTCCAGGTAGCTGAAAGGAGGCACAAAACTATAAACAGATGTAGGGAATGTAGGAGTAGATACAAGGAAGCAGTTTAGATACAGCAGTCTCTGAACAGTGCATGCATGAGATACATTAGGCAGCGGCTCAGTGCGCTTCCAATATTGCAGTAGTTTGGATAGAGTTAATAGGTCTCTGTGTGAAGATCTCCACACTGACAGAGTGACTTGAGGGTGAGTCATAATGTTTGTGTTGGGGGCCCGTTGGGCGCAGGATCCCCCAAGGAAAATTTTTGGGCTTAAAGCTCATATGTTGACCAAATTCGATGTAAAGACTCCGCATTTTCTAGGTGTGGAGCAAGAAGATTGTAAATGAGTCATAGGGTTATCCACCCTCAGTTTTTTAATGTAATTTTAGCTTTAGAAATCTACCCATGGTCTGCAGACCATGGGATTGTATAAGTAGAGCGAGGCTCTAAGTTGTAAAGGAGGGAATCAATGGAAGCAATAGATGGAGAATTGAGTCTTATCTAAGTGTAGAGTCGAGCCTTTGGGTCGTAGAGTAGGAGAAGGATCTGCAATTGAGTGCACAGAGGCCTAGTAGTCCATAGATGAGTGCGCGGACACCTGCAGCTGAGGGCACGGGGTGAGTCGAGTTTATAACATTTGGAGAAGTAATAAAGAGAAGTATTACATCATTTTTGTGTATCTTTTTCTTGTTTTGTGCATTGATTGTATCAGATATAAATTACATTTCTATTGTTTATATGATGCAAGGACTTATATGAATGTGTTGACAAAGTCAATATAAGATTAAGTATCTGTCTACATGAAGATAACTAACTGTTATAAGAAGATAAGTAAGATCCATAGTATAAATTGGGGAAGTAGCACAAATTGTTACTAGGGCATCGCAAAATCACCTCATCCCCTGGTTAGGGCTGTGCAAAGGTGATTATAATAGATTACAAAGGTCCCATAGGTCACGACAACACATGAAGTGACCTGCGTGAAGGTATTCACAGTTGGACTAAACCGACCCCTCAGACATCTCAAGGGCGTGGAAACTTAGTTCTAGCATCCCCCCATACTGCTTTGGGTGAGACCTCATATTGTGCTCCACAGGTTGTTGCCAAAAGGGCCAGTAGTACAAGGATTTGTTTGGATAATTAACTCTAAACCTGGGTCAGGCCTCCTGAAGCCAACAATGTAGGAAGCCAACAAGCACAAGCCTACAATGACCTACACAGGAAAAAAATCCAAACCCTAAACAAAGGAAGCAAGACTTGAGAGACCACACAATTCATATTTCTTCATGACTCAAACAAAAAAGGAAATCATAAATACTCACGAAACCACCCATATAAGGTTCACAATATCACAAAATCAAACAAAACATCACTAGCTACTAGAAGCAACCAATCCAAACACACAACCTTGACAAAATAATCCAAATTTCCAACGACATAATAAATATCATAAATAAAATGCCAGATAAACTAGATCTAAACGATATATTCGTAGACATAGGCATATCATGATAGATCTAAATCCCTCTTAGTAGAGTTTTTGTCAAACTTTACCAATTTTTTTTTATCAATAAGGAGTCATCACTCCCAGATAGTCCCCACATTAAATACCCAGTTCCTACAATTATCACTTATAAGGAAAAACCAGCTACATAATTTACTTTGTAAATTACTTATAGGGCGTGACATTTCCCAAATGTTGAGATTTGATTAATAAATTGACAAATTAAGCCTATAACAAGCCTATATAAGGTTAAAAGAAAAATATAAATACTTAATAATAGGTAAAAATTGGAAATCAATATCAAGGAAGGAGAAATCAAGACACTAATGAAAGCTCCCCAGTAGAGTTGTCAGTTTTGTTAACTCAAATTTAACTCAAAAGCTAAGGATTTGTTTCTCCATGGGTATCACCTCTATAGATAATGTGTGAATAATAAAAATCAATCCCACGTATATATACTACCACCATCCACATACACAACAAGACAAACAAAGATAGATCTCATACCTCAAACCTCGTAGATTAGTGTAGACTATGTAAATTGCTTGTTGCTAAATATTTTCCTCCTACTTGGAAACACTTCTCTAACTTCTAGACCCAAGCCCCTACAAACAAGCATAAACATACAAAAATTATTCTTTCCTTTGTGGAATTCACATTAGCTTTAGTGAATAAACTCAATATAAAAAAATGATCAAGCTTTCCATATCATAAAAAATTCATTTGAAGGGAAACAAATTATATTCATATGAATATAATAAGTACAGAGAACAATATACCTGGGAAATAGTATGATCTCATCTCCAATCCTCAACACTATCCTTTCCTCAACTTACAAGAATACTAGGCTCATCTCACTTGTAAGAGAAGTTCTAGTGTAAATCCACTAGCATCATTGAGCTACTTTCTCTTTGATCACCTCTCCCCTTGAGAGGGTCTCAGTATATGGGAATTTCCCAAATTCAGGAAGATGTATCTAGAAAATTGGGTCCATGAGAAGTTAGGAAACTTCTCTAATAATTGACCCCTATCCAACTTGAGAACAAGTGAGTCGAGCTAATATCCTTGGGAGTAACCTATTCTAGAAACTTGACTTGCATCTCTCCCATGCCAAAGACATGCTAAATTCTTAAGTGTCAAGTTTTTCAACTATAATGGAGTGATTAGTGATAGGATGATGTGCTTATGGGAGTGATGAGATAGCAAAGAGGCACAATCAAGGAGGAAGGGGAATCATTTAAACCAACAACTTAGTTAGGTTGAGTTAGGGTTCTTGTATATGACATAAGATGGGAAAGAGGTCTACAAAAATAAGTTATGCACATAACCAATGAACCATGACCATCAATATATATCCATCAATGAACATAAGGAATGCACCATACATGACACACATAATTGAAACATCATAAGAAGAACACATATTCTAAATTGACCATTGTACATAGTGGCTACAGTAAATTCAAGAAGATGTATAAGGAACATTTTCCTTCTATTAACCAATCTCTATTGTTGACAAGAGGCGATGCAATTTGAAAACCTTAATTTTGGGCAATTTGAAAACTAGAATTATGTGGAATTTGAACCCTAGTAATGTAGAATTTGACAAACCTATTGGATCAACACTAGCTTTCTATTGATGCATTTTTTGGGGGTGTCATGTTTTTTTATTATATTTATTAATTAATTGATTTTCCATAATAAATGTAATGAAGCGATGCACAAAATAAATAATACACAATAGTAGGTGTGCCGTATAAATGATACACCTTAACTAACAAGATATAAGTGATGCAAAGAAGAAAATCACTGTGACCATTAACACATATCCATTGATGCACCATAAGTGGTTTAAAATTAATGTTCCTACATGAAACACATAATTGACACACCATAAAAAACACACATAATCTAATTTGACCATTATACATAGTGGTTTCTATATACATGAGAATATTTGTAAGATATTGGCTACAATATAGATGAGACAATATATAAACAACTTCTATATTCTATTAACCAATCCTTGATTTTGCAAGAGGCTGTGCCTCTGTTTCTAAAAAATGTAGTGTAAGCATAAATTTGAGAAGGTGGGATGAATATTATAGTGCAAATTCAAAAACTTTAGTTTATGCAATTTGAAAACCCTATTTTTTTTCAATTTGAAAATGCTAAATTTGTCCAATTTGAAAACCCTATTTTTGTGGAATTTTAAATCGCTAGTTATGTGGAATTTTAAAGCCCTAATGTAGAATTTGAAAATACCAACTGGTGGCTAATGTTTCTAATTTTCATTTGGATAGTCTCACTTGTACCAACTTGTATTAAGCTATGTTGGCTAAGTGTGTATAACCTTGTTCATTGCTTAGGTGGAATGTGGATAACCTAAAGAGTCAACATAACCTTTCTCTTTATGCACTTTACTTGGGATGTTATGTTTGTTGATTAGATTTATGAATTAAGTAATGCCCCATAAGCAATGCATTGAACCAATGCACAAAATCCATTATACACAATATTAAGTGTTCCATACAAGTGATGTACCTTACTAATAAGATATAAATGATGAAAATAAGTAATAAACCATGACCATCAACATATATACATTGATGCACCATACATGACACATAATTGATGTTTTTAAATGACACACTATAAGAAACACACACATTTTAAATTGAGCGTTGTGGATAGTGAATGAAATTTATTCAAGGAGATATGTAAGGAACTGTTTCCTTCTATTAACCAATGCCTAATGTTAAAATGAGATTGGTGCTTCTCTTTCTAAAAAATGTAGTGTAAGCATAAATATGAGGAGGTGGAGAGAATATAATGCAAAACACCAAGAGTTGGGCATGCAAACTCCAATATAGAAAGTTGAAATTTGAGTTCATAATAGACAATGTAAGTAAAAACACCATTAACCTTGTATCACAAGTTGGCAATGTCCATCAATCTATTTTGAAGTGTAATTTGAAAAACCTAGTTTTGTGGAATTCGAAAACCTTGGCTTTTGTTGAATTTTGTCCAAAGAGGTCAACATAAGCTTTCTATTGACGAACATTCCTTAGGGAGTTATATTTGATCATTATATTTAATAATTTTATGAGCTAATGAAACATTATATGGATGGAATTTATTTATTAGACCATTATTACTAATTTACACCTAACACACCATAAGAGAATCCCATAAGATAGACACTTAAGCAACACACACAAGTGGCATAGCTAAGTTATTCCCCACAAAAAATGTATATAAGTGATACTATTTAAAGTAAGATACATAGTCAACATGTCATAAGATACAAACCATAAGTGACATAGTTAACCATCAATGCATCGAAGCAATGCGTTAAATCCATGATACGTTATATTAGGTGTCACATATAATGATGCACTAGTGGTATTCATTAAATTCTCATGTTCATGATCAAGTATGAAGTATCATACTTTTTATGAGTTCTTGAATGGCATTGTTTGTAGTTGGAGGTTTATGGAAATGATTACGTATATGTTCCATACAAAAAAAACAGTGCCAACATTCAAAACCATTGAAATCCACATGCATTTTTTAACTAGTTAGCACCACCATCTAACCAAATCCAATGTTGATCCATTTGCATATTATTCTCCTTCAAGTAATTGCAGAAAAACCGAAAGCATTGCTATAGATAAGCTATGTCATGACACCTATCATCACTTATGTAAAATTTATATTCCTTCAATATATCCATGTTGCCTTTACTACTATCCTGCCCATGCTTAAATGTGATATGGACCATTATGTTGTGTATTCCTAAGAAACAACATAGATGAGCATTCATTCAAAATGATTTTATGAAATGAAAAAAATATATAGAGATATGTGTCAAAATAGTAATATTATTCAATGTGGTATAAAAAAACATGTCTTGTGACTTCAATTCAAATTATTCTTTGATAATTTTATAGGATTGGTAATTAATAGTTTTTTTAGGTAGCTTACCTTGAAGTAACAATAAAACACTTTCATGCACTTGAGGGAATTTTGGAGTTATTTATTGCATTATGACCAATTTAGGTAGGGGTGATTGACCTATACCCTTGAAATATTGACTTCTTTTTTGTGGACTGACATTCCTTGAAGCGTACTAGACATTCCAGACTAGTTATTGAAAGCTAAACCAATCTGTTAGAGTCCCAAACCCCTTAAAAAGTTTGTTGTAGTGGGAATATAATTTTTTTATGGAACTAATGAAAGACATAATGTATAAGAAATTATGCACAATCACATATTTTTAGAGATTTTTTCCAAATCTATTTTATTAAATTGTCATAATTCAACTGATGTTGAGTCACAAATCACTACAATTTGACCCTAGACATATTAAAATATTGTATAAACCCATTACTAATATTTTACTAAGTTGTGTTGGACAGTAGATCCCTCGTGTAATGACTTGGGGCTTAAAGCCAACAATTTTGGGTAATGATATTGTAAAGGCTTCGTGAAGTGTGTGGAGCGTGAATTGTAATGAGTCAAGTCAAAGGGTTGTCCACTGAAAAATAATGTAAGGTAATGGAAAGTGAGTCGGCATGACCATGCTTCGTAGACCATGGGAATGTATAAATAGAGCGAGGATCTAAGTGTAGAAGTCAGTTCTTGGTTAGTCTTGATCTGAAGTAATATGGGCTTTTGAATGCGAACTTAGTTCTGAGTCTGTAAGTCTGAGTCTTGGGTTGTACTAGTAGAGAGAGGCTCTACAGCTGTGTGTGCAGAGTCCTAGTAGAGTCCACGGCTACATGCATGGACCCCTGCAGTTGTGTGCATAGGGTAGGGAGTGGATTGCAACTGGAAAAGGCATTAATAAAGATAAGTTGGTTCTGGAATATTGCATATCTGTTTCTATGTTCCTGTTTATGGATCAGTTTACAGTTTATGATTGCGCACATGTATGTTTATGTTGAATGGTAAATCAAAGCATTGGAACCACTTAATTTAATTTGAGATATATAATAATAATAATAATAATAATAATAATAATAATAATAGAAAAGGGTAAAGAACATTCGCGCTCATGGACAACTATGCGGAAGTAGTGCAGTGCTTAGGATTAGTTCACGAACTTTCCAGATCTCATCAAGACATCCCTAGGATGCAGAAACCTAGTTCCAGCACCCTCCCATACTACTTTGGGTGAGACCTTAGTCCACGCTCCATGGAATTTTGTTGAAAGGGCCGGCAATTTCTGGATTCGTTTGGCTAAAACACTTCTGAACCTGGTTCAGGCCCCAGTAAGCCAACAAATGGTTCCATTGCTAGGACCGGGATCTGTGTAAGGGATGTCTGATGTCAGAACATTGGAACCCTATGAAGAAGGAAATTGAAGATTGGTTGGATTAGAAGCTTCACGAGTTCATAACACAGGAAAATAGGACTCCACAGATATCCAAGAAGAGGTGGTTGGATCGCTACATATATATAGAAATTCACAAGATCTTCTTCACGACCTTCTCTTCGAAGCTATATGATTGGATCGCGAGGTCAGCCGATAGCTAGGTAAATACAAGCTTGATCAATTAATAGTGTGGACTCCGGAGTTAGTCCATAGACTAGAGGCATCAGAAGATAAGATTGCACAGGTCGTGGACCATTGGCTCAACTGGATAATGGGAGGATTTATCACTAAGTTCACAATAGACACAACCATGAGCTATAGTGAAGCAGAATGACACTTTATCGGACTGTGAGGTAGGTACACCAAATCCCTAAATAACTGGATTAAGATGTCATTATGTGAGAAGCGGGTTATGAAAATACATTAATGATTGGAATGACACAAAGGGGGAAGATCTACAAAGGGATTGAAGGGTTAGAAAACAGTCCTTTAATTTCACCTCCGCAAGCGAGCGAGGAAGAGTGTGCTCGAGCTTCCCCAAGAAGTGTATTTAGTTTGATAAGGTAGCGCATTCCATAGTTATCACCTCCTCTTATGCCATCACCCACTTCGCCTACTTCACCTCCATCTTCAACCACTGCACCTCCACCAAACTCGTAGTTCAGCATGACAAGCATGATCAAGCTATCGGTATTCAAAAGAGTAGAGAACGAGGATCCAAACCAGTTCTGGTTCATCGTAAGAGAAGTGTGAGATGCCCAAGGAGTCATAGATGACAACATTAAGAAGGTCACATTGGTGAGTGCATTGCAAGATCATGCGCTGACCTAGTATATCAAGCACTCAAATGGTCAGCCAAATGTAGGAATAACAAAGATACAGAATGTGCTGAATAGAGAGTTTAGCCGGCTGAAATCATAGACAGATAGGATCAGAGGATTTAAAGAGATCATGATGCTTCCAGGTGGGACCACCTAGGATCTAGATCAGAGACTAAAGAGTACAATCCATAAGGCTAATATGGCATTGACGGACGCACAACACTGCGCGTGGTTTGTGGTGTCTTTGACACCACACCTGAGGATGGCGTTGTCATAGCAAAAGTTGTCAACCCAGGAAGAAGCAGTGGAAATAGCGATGAGGTCACATGAAACCCCGATACAGGATCCTGGGTTGGGAGTCCAACAAATTCACATACAACTACAGAACCTATGCTTGGAGATGTAGAATTTGAAGCAGGATAGGGCACCCCAGCCAGAAGTGCGTGAAGAATTATGGTGCATAAAATGTAAAGGCCAAGGCCATGATAAGGATCATTGTCCAGTATTCATGAACTACTTGGCAGGAGGGGGAAAAATGTCATTGAGACCAGAGGCACAGGTAGGGCCAAGTATAGAACCCACACTCTAGTGCATGATCTATCAGGTGGGTGGAAAGAACACGACAGACAACTATCATTTGTTGTAGAAGTATACACAGACTTTGCAGTAACTGTTTTGTAATTTCTGTAGATTAGTGGGCCACGATGAGAGAAACTGTCAAAGTTATGAATAGTTAATGGATTGAACACCTGCCTACAAGATGCAAACCAAGGCACGAGGTCAAGACCCAACTGCAATAATAGCACGTGGTAGATTTCAAGGGTGAGTTCAAGGACAATGAGGAATGGGTCCTGGAAGAGGGCGCGAAGAGTTAATCAGCTATAATTGCGGAGGACCTGGGCACTACGTGTGTGACTGTACGAAGCTGACTAGAAAATGTTGTTTGTATTGTTATTAGTTTGATCATGAAGCGGTATATTGTCTTACGTTGATCACATAGATGCACGAGAATGGGGTACTACAACCTACCCTGAATTAGAATATCCTAATGATGAGGTCTAAACTGCGTGAAGAATACCCCAATGTGAACATGGTGCTGAGAAGCGGTGCAACCACAGGGGAAGATAAAGGAAAGCAACCTGAGCACGATACATGGGTTTGTAAGGCTCCTACAAAGGAACCTAAGTTTGGCTTGGGATGCACAAGGGAAATGTTTATGGAAGCTAAGAAGAGCTTCATGGAGGCATCTACTTCAGGTAGTAAGGATTGACCATAGCCGGGAATGGATCCCTCTATGCTTACTACCTTTTTAGAGACATGCATGAAATTGTTGTGCGATAATAAGGCGATTAAAGGATTACAGGAGTTGATAACTAGGTGTGTAGGGTCAGGGGAACCACGTGTAGTTTGGAAGCTAGCAAAGCATGCCTTGTACACCGGGTGGGAAATGCGGTTGACAGTGCATACTGGCAAATATGAGATGGATCAGGTAATCCTGGACCTGGGGTCAGATGCGAATGTGTTACCAAAGCAGACATGGGAATGCATGGGTAGGCCCACGTTGCAGTGGTCTCTGATTCAATTACGGATGGTGAACCAACAAGAGATCTTTCCCATGGGAAGATTGCAAGGGGTAACAGTGGATATCAAAGGTGTGAGCACGTAGATGGAATTTGAGGTAATAGATATTGTCGATGACAGTAACCCTTACCTCTTGTTGCTAGGAATAGACTAGACCACATATATGAATGAAGTCGTCAACCTGAAGAAGCAAAAGATGATTTTTGAGAAAAATTCCCTACACGTAGTAGTTCTGGTAGATCCAGCCGAAGGAGCATGCCACACAAGCCGATGCGTGATGATGACATTGACGATGAGCTAGATTTATTTTACCAGATAATAGTGCAAGGCCAGGATCAGGAGAACTCGACTGCCGATGGGAGAATTTCATGGGAGAGCGACAGTTCTTGTACCTTGGATTCAGATGCATAAATTAAAAGATGGAAGAATTGGTTGCACGAAGTGACGATGCTAAATTGCAACTTGATGATTAGATCACTGCGGTGCATGACGACCGAAGCAAGGGAACTGCCAACATATGATGGGGAGACAGGCATGGATGAATTCTTAGACAAATTAAAAAGGGCAGTGCCAGAACGGCAGCGGTACGATGAAATGGAATGGCCATGGTACGCAACACCAGCACAATGGTGGAACACACACTAGAATAATAGTAGGAACTGACGTGAATGTAGAAGATGGATGCACATACTGTTTGGAAATTCCCAGCGTCGAATGCAACTCAGGTAGCTAGGACAAAGTAGTTTTTATGCCCACCTGTGTCGATGAGTGCAAACGTGTGCTATGTAAGTACATCCCAGGTAAGGATCAAAAATTAGAACTCAACACGATAGCAGGAAAAGCGATGCATACCACAAGTACCCCACATCAGTGCATGCACAAAGCTATGTGAAATCATGAATATAGTTTACCAGGCAGGATGAATGGATTGGGACTTGTGCATACCAATGGTTCGATGGGCCTATACGACCATAAGCAAAAACCAGGGCATGGAAATGACCCCAATAGTGACAAGAAGAGAGGAAACCAAGAGGACAGAGAAGAATACCTAGACACAGCTCCCATAGTTGGCAAAAAATGTGAGGACCTGGTTAAAGCAATTAGGCAGTTGCAAGAAGCTGTTCGGTGAGGGAGCATGAAACTTCACAAACTTGATGACGATTGGGCACGACTGAGGAAGAGAAGTGCGACACTAGAAAAAGAAATCAACAAACTGGATACCGAGTCGCGCAAGTGGGCTACGTGAAACTAAGCATGATCGGTTCAAATCTCACCAGCCCTACAATTGTAATAGAAAGAGTTGTGACCCTACTATCATGGTTATGACTACACCTTACTAAATAGGGGAGCATGCCATATAAAGAAGAAAACAACACACTACCAGACACAAGGGTATTTGAAGGGTGCTTGTAGCCTAGGCTAAGAGGAAAATGGAAGCCTCACACCAGGGGTGTGACCACCTGACTATTTGTAGGAAGCAGAGTCTCAGTGCTCCAAGCAGTTGAAAGAAGGCGCGGGACTATAAATGAATCTACAGGAGAGTTGTGCAGAAAGGAGGTTCCGCACAGGGCTAGTATGTCATAAGGATCATGGTCGCACATAAAGGGTTGTGCTACCACGTGGGTAGGCTAGGAGGTGATCGTTGATTTCGCTGTTCATGACAAGAGGTCTAACTTAAGACAGAAAGGAGTGGGCGGTAGGCCATTAAGATAAGAATTAAGAGCTAGATTCAGGATGATCAGCCGCCAAGAAGATATCAATGACTCAGAAGTGGAGGGAATGGGCGAATTGGGCCGCCCTTCCCAGAGAAACCCTATATCAGTTGTAGGATGGGGTATCTACTAAGCTTCGTGCCAGAGAGGGCTGCGCTCTCCAAATCTTGAGTGAGCAAAAGGTAAATTTAAAACAGCTCAGCCTATAGCGCGACAACCTGGTTGCCCAAAACCAGGGATTAGAATAGGCAGTGGAGGAGGCCTGTAGTAGCATTCTAGAGTTGGCCGTGCTAGTGACACTCCCTACCGAGGAAAATATTCACCAATTAGAAACTGGAGTCTGCAAGACCCAAGAGGAGGCTATGAAGGTTTAGTTGGAGTTGAACTTGTAGATCACGGAGCTGCGACTGAAGGCGTAGTCCTCTACACCCCTGGAAGTCAGAGAGCAGAACCATTGGTCCATTCAATCGAGGTTGAAAGAGATAGAGCACATTGTATGGGACTGCACAGGATTGTTGGACTAGTCCCTCCTCATGCTCACTTCACTGCAGGAGGACCCAACGCGACAACAGTTAGAGACAGAAGTGCAGGAATTGTAGCAGGCCTATTACAATGTCTGGGGGACCACGTAAACGGTCACCCTTACTCAGCGATTGGCCAAGATGAGGGAGGCCCAGGATTTGAAAGAACAGGTGGATGCCACACGAAAAAAAGAAGCAGGGCTTAAAGCATGCATTCAGCCTTGGCTCAAGGAAGCGTTCACGGTTACCACCATAATTGAGGGGAAGGTTGGCCAAATGCAGGACACATATGCACAAAGGAAATAGGGTGCCTTTGACAGTGATGCATTAGAGAGTCACGTACAATTGATTTAGTAGACAATGGAGGAATGTGTGGCAGACATCTGCAAAGTGCAGAAGTTGTTAGATGGACTCCAAGCAAAGATTGCCACACCAATGCGGTGACTTGAGGGTGAGTCACAATGTTTGTGTTGGGGGCCTGTTGGGTAGCAGATCCCCCACATAACGGTTTGGGGCTTAAAGCCCACAGTTTTGGGTAATGATATTGTAAAGGCTTTGCGAAGTGCACAGAGCACAAATTGTAATGAGTCAAGTCAAAGGGTTGTCTGCCAAAAAATAATGTAAGGTAATGGAAAGTGAGTCAGCCTGACCATGGCCTGCAGACCATGGGAATGTATAAATAGAGTGAAGATCTAAGTGTAGAATTCAGTTCTTGGTTAGTCTTAATCTGAAGTAATATGGGCTTTTGAATGTGAACTTAGTTCTAAGTCTATAAGTCTGAGTCTTGGGCCGTAGGAGTAGAGATAGGCTCTGTAACTGTGAGCACAGGGTAGGGAGTGGATTGTAACTAGAAAATGAATTAATAAATATAAGTTTGTTTTGGAATATTGAGTATCTATTTCTATGTTCTTGTTTATGCATCTGTTTACAGTTTATGATTGTGCACATGTCTATTTATGTTGAATGGTAAATGAAAGTATTGGACCCACTTATTTTAATTCGAGATCTATAATAATAATAATAACAAAAAAGGGTAAAGAACATTAACGCTCATGGACAGCTATGTGGAAGTAATGCAGTGCTTAGGATCAGCTCATGAACTTTCCAGATCTCATCAAGACATCCCTAGGGCATAGAAACCTAGTTCCAACACTCTCTCATACTACCTCGGATGAGACCTCAGTCTGCGCTCCATGGACTGTTGCCGAAAGGGCTAGTAGTTTTAGGATTTGTTTGGATAAAAGGCTTTTGAACCTAGGTCAGGCCCAAATAAGCCAACAAGTTGTACCAAGAAAAATATTTGTAGCATTTTTACAAAGTAGTAAAATATGCCTCAATTCAAATTAGAATGTGTGAAGTACAAAACACTAGCAAAAAAAAAAAAAAATTGGCATTCACAGATAGACATAAAAAAACAAGTTTGGGTGATATATAAGGGATAATTATCTACATTAATAATTTAAGAAAGAAAGTAGATAATACAATGGAAAAACCTCAAAAATGATCAATACACTATAGAATGAGGAAAAGGATGGTGAGAATTTCATTGCTTCTTGAAAACAATGGAAAAACTTTCACTGTATCTTGAAAAGGTTGGGGAGAATTTCACCATAGCTTGAATAAAGATATAAATAAGTAGCAAAAGTGAGTAAAAATTCTTCAAAAGTATTCAACAAAAAAAATACTCCACACCCTGAATAAAATTGGTGCAATACTAGAATAATCTCTTAGAATTATCTATAAAGATAGGATAACATCAATAGTCAGGCTAGATATCTTACCTAATACACTATAAGATGTGAAATTTCAAGCGTTGTGGGAACCAGAAAAAGAATGCATGTGTTTTTCAAAATTTGCACGCCTTTTCAATAATGTGCATGAATTCATGAAACTCATGTGCCCTCCTAGGTAAACATTGTTGTGACTGCACACACATTATAGAATGAGTGTGTGCTTCTTTCCCTTTCTCCCTCTCTATCTCTTACCATCACGCTCTTTTCCTTTGCTTCTCTATCCTTATTCCATATTTATCTTTATCTCCTTACCTCCCTCCTTATTTATATCTCCCTTATTATCCCTCTCTCTCCTTATCTTTCTCTCCTCTACCAATATTGCTCCCCTTATTCTCTATCTCCTCTTTCCCTATAACATTCCCCCTCTCTCTCTTTCTCTCCCCTTATATTTCCATCTATCTATTTCCATTTACATATTTTTTGTGTCTCTCCATCACTTCTTCTATCGCTATATCTATATCCCTCCATCTCTCCTTTTCTCAATCTCTCTCCCCCTCACTAGATCACTCTCTCTCTCCCTCTCTTCACCTCCCATTATCTTTATATGTGTCTCTCTCTTCTTCCATCACTATCTCTCTCCATGACTCCCCCATCATTGTATCTCCCATTCTCTACCTATCCCTCTCTTCAGGTCTTATTCTCTTTATCTGTGTCTCTCTCTTCTTCCATCACTATCTCTCTCCATTACTCCCTCATCACTATATCTCCCTCCCTTTGTTTACATCTCTCTCTTATTCCCCCTCCACCCTCTCATTCCTCCCACTCTTATCCTCTCTCACTCTACCTCCAACTTTATTTAATTCTCTCTTCTCCCACTCTCCTTCCCTCTTTATCTCTCTACGCTCAATATCCCTACTATAGTTCTTTCTCTCTCTCCTTCCTAACTCTCTCTCTCTCTCTCTATCTCTCTCTCTCTCTCTCTCACACACACACACACACACACACACACACACACATACCCTCTTCGCTCTCTCCATGCATATATCTTCTCTATTACCAATCATTTATATCTATATCTCCCTCACTATTTCCTTCTCTCTCTCTCTCTCTCTCCCCTTCATTGTCTCTCTTCCTCTCCCCCCATCACTGATTCTCTTTCTCTCCACTTTACCCTCTATTTATATGTATTTATCTTATTCGTCCCCTACTAACTCCATCACTTCCTCCCTTCTTCTCTCACACTCTCTTATTCCACTCTATCTCCCTTGTTATCTCTACTTTTTCAATCTTCCTCCCCTCCCTCTCTCTCTCTTCCCTTCTTGTCTCCTTCTATATCTCTCTCTTTCTCTCACTCTCTAACTTAGTCCCTCACTATCTATATCCATCTCTTATTGATCCTAACTTATGTAGGAAACCAAGAGAATATAGATATAAACATAAACACAGAGATTCAACATAAAGAAAAAAAATTTCATTAATATCAAAGCACTGAAATATTCTTACATACAGAATGGAAATAAACTAGCTTGGGCGATGGTAGTTTATCTTTGAGGAAATATGTGGTGGCTACATTCCTCTGAATTATGTTACAATGAGGCTCAAAGGCCTATTTATTATTTAGAAACAATGGAAAAACCTAAACATCTAAAAACCTAACCCTAGGAGATGAAGCACCAAAACTATAGGCCCCATTGGGGTAAATTAGTACCTCAACTTCTTGAGGTCATACTTTAGCAAACGATCCCCGTTTGATGTGCACAATGGATTGTTATAAATTTATAGGAGGATTATAAATTTCGACCAAAAACATCAATGAACATATTATGATTGCCCATTTTCCAAGAAAATGTTGTTTAGGTTCTAAAAATGGCTCCGAAAGTTCACAACTCGAAAAACTGCCAAAAATAGTAAAGTGTCCTACAATTATGGAAACTAAAAGAGATAGTGGTACAACGGTGGGGGTTCAAGTGAAATAGGCATGTGGCCACCCATATCCACTTGGATCATTCCTACCCCCTTATAAAGCAATGGACCCCATTACATTGTGTTCCTCCACGAGATGGAGAAACTTCTGCTCAACTTGGTCCCCGGTGAGCCACTTGCCTTGGTGCAGGAGTTGGCAAACTTTGACAACCTGATATAGTTGGATCTTCTCCTAGTGATTGTTCTTGATATATGTGTCCATGATCTAATCAATTGTGCCCTATTCCCTGTAGTCTAGGTTTAGCTCTATTGGTGTGAGTTGTTTTGCAATGTTTGATGTGTTTAGTAATGGTGCAAAGTATGGCTAAAGGCAGTCCACATTAAACATTGGGTGCAGGCCAAGGAATGGGGGAATGTTGAGCTCAAAATAATTTTCTTCCATAGCCTTCGTAATGGTGTAAGGCCCATATCAAAGTGGTCTGAGCTTCTGATGGGCTCTAGCAAGGCATTCTTTCTACAAATGCAACCCAAATTTTTTGCCCACCTAAAACTTGTGTGGCACCCAATGTTGATCATGTCACTGCTTGTACTTTTCTTTGGAATTCTCTAAGATGCTGTGAACCTGCTGAGCTACGTGTTCAGTAATTATGGTTGCTTTATGAGCCTTAGACAGTACATGTGTGGATTATGTCTGTGTAGTCGCATGAGGCATAGAAGCATCAATCAAACACAATGTTTGAAATCCTAGACCCACTTGAAAGGGACTGTGACAAATTGAGCTATGGAGAGCTCTATTATAATTGTGTTTCACATAAGGAAGGCTCTCATTCTAGGTTCCTGGATTATTGGATTTGTACATGTGTAGTGTGTTCATTAGCATCATTTTTACGACCTCTATCTGCCCATCAATATAGATATGGAATGTAGTCGACTTGGTGTTAATGTCTAGAGGCTTGACTAGAATGTGCTCAGGATCCTGCTATCCTAATATGATATAATGATCTACAGGATCCAAAAACATGCCCACACTTGTTCAAAGGAAAGTTTGGAAGTGTACTTTGTTGTGATGCTCTTCTTACAAGCTGCCAATATAGTCATCTTAGGAAATATTTCCATTACCACAAATAAATAGTCATTACCATGCTTGGTAGAAGGGAGGCTAGATAGATAGTCCATGGAGATGGATTCCCAATGTTGGTTGGGAGTAGGAAGAGGAGTGTATAATAATTACCTCTTGATGGTTGACTTGGCGATGGCATAGGTAGTGCAAGATATGCTATATTTACCAACATCTTGTTGGTGTTTTGGAAAATAAAAGTACTTTTTGTAGTATGACCACAAATGTATCCACATCAAAGTGTCTTATGACCCGCCTGTAGCGCGCCTCCAAAATTTTATTGGAACACTCACTTGGAGGAACACAAGGTGGCTCAGGTAGCATAATAATTCATCCTATAGGTGGAAATCAAGAACTTGCTTGCCATCCACTAGCATCTGCTATGTGGAGGCAAACTCTGGATCATTTTTGTACAGTTGCAACCATCCAAAGGCATCGTTGATGTAACAACCCTGGTGAAAATTCCATGTAAAAATATATAAATACGACAGATGATGGGACAAGTATTACAAGATGAATGTTGGACATGACATCGTAGTGTGTGTTCATTTGGTTGTTTATTGCAAAGGAAATTGGCAAAGGCAATGGCTAGGGCTCTGAAAAGGCATGAGGAATTAATTAGCATTTTATTTATGAAAATAATGGAAATTAGGAGAAAATGAAGGTGAAAGGTCACAGATTGCATGTGAGGAGGAAATTGAAGGAAAATAATGGAAAATGAAGAAAGTAGAGGCCTCATGAAGAAAAAGGATTCTGAGGATTAGTGGGCAAGACTTGGTCAGTTTAGCTTTGGTGCTCTCTCATTATTTTCTCTCTCTCATACTCTGGGAAACTTAGAGTTTTCTTGGATCACTTTGGCATTGGATCAAGAAAGGAAAACAAGGCAAGAGGAAGAAAATATTAAGCAGGGAAAGGAAGGATCAAGCATCTACAACAAGCTTCATTGTAGGTATCAACTTACATGTGTATTTTCCTTCCTAGATTTGGCATGCATGGGATTGCATGTGTTTCTTTTCTACCGTGGCATGGGTTTTTCCAAATGTGACAGTATTTTCAGCCTAGCTTTGTCCTTTCTTGATAGATTTGATGATATGGGTTCTCTCATGCATTTTGTGGGGGATGGCTAGATTGGATTCAAAGCTGAATGGGGTGGATCTTCGAATTGACAAACACATGGTGGTAGTGGTCCCTAAAATAGACTTAGGATGCTTGAAGCCACTTTCCTAGTAACCCCTGAACTAGATTGTGTGTTGCAATAAAGCCAAATTATGTGCCTCGATTGGCCTAGGAATCCATGCTGGTGAATAGCGGGATATATGGTAAAGCCAAGAGGTGGATTTTCTCTTCGTTGGGCCTATTTATTCTGGGATGGAATGCACGGTAAAGCCTAGAGTGTATATCTCGGTGTAGGGCCTAGTGATCCCTAGATCAGACTGTGGATTCATGGTAAACATTGAGAGACTAGGAGGCACTCAAATTACTCATGATCTAGGTGGAGAACTCCAGTGGCATCCACATTGATTGGTGTTTTGATGTGTTCTATGAGTCCCACATTCATGTTTGGAATATGGCATGAGGGTGAGTAGATAAAGAGAGACTTGGCTCAACGAATCTATGGTCGAGTGGAACATGGTATTACCATCACCGAGGAGGTTGAATCTTATCATAGTGGCCTCTCATCATATGTTTACCCTGGCTGGTTGGTTGCTTGGGTAGATATGGAAGGAGGGTGTTGCAGAGTGGTATCAGAGCATGGTTCAACTCTCAGACTAGATGGGTTGAATGTTTTAGTCATGCATGCATGTTAGTTGCATGTGTGTCTTTTATACTTTCATTTCATGTGCTTGTTGCATTTTCTTGATGATTAATTATGGTTGTGGTATGGTTATCATGGAGAATTTGATATTGATTTTATGAAATGCATCTATCATGAGTATGTGACTCGTTGTATATGGTTATACATTGCTTACAGGTTGATTTCATGATACCTACTTACATCCTTGTATGTTAGGTTACATTTTTTTTAATGTTTTGATTACATGCCTTAGTCTCATAGGTTGATTACAAGAACTGATTGGTTATGTTCGACTGCATGCGTTTATGCATAGGTGTAGTTGACTTGGCATTGCTTATGCATATTTTTGGTTGCATGTGGCAATGTGTACAATGGAGTAATGTTTGTTGTCATGCATGAGGTCATGGTTTGTGTAGTTGATATGGTCATGTATTGATGATTGGATTCCAGCTGGAATGATGAGTATATGGTTTGTCACTCATTTTTTATGTGTGTATATGCATTTGTTATGCGTGTATGATCTTGGTTATGATTATGCATGTATAGTAGGTCAAATATGCCTTGTGAAGTCATTGTATGCAATTTAGATCATCATAGTGCTATTGGATGTTATGATGCTAATTTGTTGGCTGAGATAGAGTAGGAGATGTAGATCATCATAATGAGGTTGCAACATTGGACTTGGGGTAAGAGCATATCATCATACAGGTATTGTGTGTTTAGCAGGAAGGTAAGTTAAGGATTATTATATGCATTAGAGTTATATACATTAGGTTTATGAACATGCATTTGATTTTATGGTTACATTCATGATAGATGTTAGATGATTGGTGTGGCTATATGCACATGTGTCAGATAGTCAAGAATTATAGTAACATGTAGTTGTATGCATTGATATTGTTGTCTTATATTAGATAACCTTGATGATTATGTTGTATGTTGTTGATGAGTATGCTATATAGCTTATTCTTGTTATATTCTATTAACTTGATTATTAGGGTTATTTCATTGATATCTTGATGTTATATATTGTGTTAACCTGGTTTGACCTATGCAAATGGTTATGGTTGCGATATACAGGTATGAGCCGACATATTTGTGATATGGTGTTGTACTAATCTCGATTGATCATAAATATGTGATTTTTATGCATGAACAACAAATGCTTATGAATTTATGACATGAACATGTTAGTTAGTTATTACTATGGATATCATGATTTATATTTGAGTAGATATGTGGTGAAGTTGCATCATACTAACCTAGATTTCTTGTGCAGAAAATATAGCCTCCCATGAGGTACACTAAGGTATGAGGTTTCTTATGTAGTAAACTTGGTGCTTCATTCTTGATTATGTTGTCTATTTTATGTTGAATGTTGGGTGTCTATTATGTCATCTAGTTAATTTAACATGATATGTTGCGAGTTGGTATGAATGTTTGATGAATTACATAATATGAGTATGTGTTCAAATGATCTTGTTTTAAGACAATTGTACTAAAATATACATGTTGAGACAATTGATATGTACTTGAGTATAGTATGTGATAGTTGTAGTATTATGACTAATGACTATGAGTTGACTATGAATTATGAAATTATGGTTAGTTTTGGTAAAGGCTGATTTCAAATTAATAGATATGATTGTCTTGATATTTGGAACTTATAGTTGACATATGTGAATAGTTGTAGGGTAGCATGCTTGGGATTAGCATGACAAGGTAATGGTTGAGGTGTCTATATAACTAATAGTTTGGTGGTGTGATAGCACATAGTAAGCCTCAATTCCAATAAGGTGAAAAGGTAAAAGAAATGAATTGGGAAAGAATCCATATGGTTATGTTTGGAAACCCTAATTTCAAACGAATGAGTGATTTGCACACAGGAAGTCTTCTTAACCTTGATTTTGTCTGACATTATGTGTGTATGTGCTTTATTCATGAACACACACTTGATAGGTATATTAGCTATTCTTTAGCTACATGTGGATTGTTGAAGGATTGGATTCCCTTGAGAGATGGCGTGGGTGTGTTCAGTTGCAAGCAACATGCTTGGCACAACAAGATAAGGTAACATGTGTATTTTTATTTATGCACTAAAATTTATGTGTTTATGGTAGTATGATGTAGGGTTTTCCATGGAAAGAGACTGCCATGAAATCTTGAAGAAGGCTCTGGTTGAGTTTCCCTGGGAACCATGGGGATCGAGTCATGGTGTTTATTGTTAGTCTTGTGCTTTTGGTCTTTTGCGATTGTTACACTTGATTTCCAAGTTTGATTTTTTCTGGTGAAAAGCTATGCCACTTTCATTCTTGTTGTTTTTTTCATTATTTCCTTTTACATTTTGAGTCTGTAGAATTGGTTGGGAAAGAGGAAAGTTAATGTAGCTTGAGGAGAGTTATGTGGTACTTGACAAGTGATGTATGACTCAAATGAAGCTCTGTGCATGAGTGAGCACAGTGGAAGGTGAGACTATGAAAGTCATTTGGAATCATTGGGTTCATTGTGGTAAATGGACCATGGAGTACAAACATGAGAAAGGTAACTAGAAAAGTAAAGTAAATGGATTTGAGGCATCATATGCCTTGGCTATGTTGGGAACTGTTATTCTCAATGTTGCACATGTGTTTCATAAATAAGGAAGTTCTCTTAACCTAGACCTTTTGTTATCTCGTAATTATGTTATCATCATGATTTTTTGATGCTTATATACGTATATAGAATATATATGTATGAATGTCATTGTCTGACATGACTACAATTATTTTATGCTAATGATTATATATGCATATATGTATGCTTTTGTCTGACAGGATCATGATATTTTTATGCTAACATTTATATATGTATGTATGTATCCATGTATCTATGTTACTCTCTGACAGGGTTGTCAGGGATCATTCTTTTGGAGGAATGATTGCTTGTTCAGGAGAACAACATGAAGAGGTTACTGGTCTTACGAGAAATCAATTGGGAAGAGTAGTCATGACAAATATACAAGGTCAGTATCATGTGGATATGATTTGGTATTGTATACTTGTGTTATGCCTATGTTTATGTTATGACAGGTAATGTTGAAGGATACACCAATAAAGTGAAAGTGTGTGGTTTGCAACATGCTAGGGTAAGCATGGATAAGACACAGGAAGCAAGGTTTCTTGGTAAGGACAATATGGTTTTGGATGTGTGGTACTACTATTGCACATATACTATATATGTTGTACATGTTTCATATATGATGTGTGCACATGCGGTGTTGTGTATATATAGTGTGTGTACATGTTTTTTATGCAATGCTATGTACTGGATGGTACAAATAGGGTTGTGCGAATATTGCATATGGGCTGTTGTATACATATTGTACTATCTTCATGATGTATATGCGGCATGTGTGCATATGGTGCTCTATGCATGTTGGATATGTAGTATTGTGTACAGATGATGTTATGTGCATGTTGGATATGTAGTGCTACGTACACGTGGTATTGCATGCATGTTGTACATATGGTGTTGTGTGCATGATTGTACAAGTAGTGCTATGAGCATATGGTGTTGTGTACATGTTGTACATAGGGTGCTATGAGCATGTGGTGTTTTGTACATGCCGTGCATGTGATGCCATGTACATAGGGTGTCACGTACACATCGCACATGTGGTACTGTGTACATGTGGTATTGTGTACACATTGTACAGTGGTGTAGTGTACATGTGGCATTGTGTACATGTTGTGCATGTGGCACTGTGTACATGTGATTTTGTGCACATGATGTGCAGGTGGTGTCGTGTACAAGTGGTACTATGTACATGTTGTACATATGGTATTGGTGCACATGTGGTATTGTGTGCATGCCATACATGTTGTGTTGAGGGCATGTATGTGCATCATTTAGTCATGGTATTGTGGCATGCGTACTCGTTGTGTCATACTCTGTGTAAGCGCATGTATTGGGTGGTACTTCACATCAAGCATAGATGGATGCATTGTATTGTATATGCTGGGTGTAGGTGTATGTGTTGTATGTTAGGTGTAGATGCATGTATTGCATGGTGTGGTATGTCATGTGGTTGTATGTGTTTGATGCACACTATGTGTCTATGCACATGGTTGAGGAGAAGGCACTGGGAGATTTCGGGTGTGGAAAATAAGCCAGAGTGTGTATAGGATAAAGAAAAAGGCATAAGTAAGGATTAATGAAGGACAAGTATTGGTATTGTATTTCATTTTTATTATGCATGTGATTTATAATTCTAGTATATGATGATTACATATGATCTATGATTTTGGTTATGATGGTTACATGTGATTTATGATTTTTATGGTTATGTTTTAAGCTAACCCGATGCGATATTTTTATACATGTTTTGGTCAAATATGCTAGTTTGACTTGTTGTGACAAGAAGCGAACAAGATTGCAAATGTACCTTATTGACGAACTACCAATGAGGTATGATGTGAATTTTTTTCAATTTATTTCAAATCTAATGGGAGTTATGTGCTTGGTACAGGAATGCATGAAATGCTTGGTTGGGTGATTGAAATCGACTACAAGAATTAGAAGCAACAACAAAGGAATTGAAACAGGAAACAATATGTTGGTAAAGCACTTCAAGAATGGGGCCATTATGGGACACTAGTATCCAATTGTATTCATTGATTTCCATGAGCATGTTATGAAAAGTATGATGGTTTTAAGGCAGGGATATGCCTTCGTGTTCATATCTTCCGATGTGAGGAAGCCTTTCCAAGGGATGGACTTCCCAGGGTGGGGGTGCCAGCGAAAATTGGAAGGTGAGTGACTACATGGAAGAGGTCACTAGATTCTTGAGGGACCGTGTAGTAGAGAAGGGAAGGTCGTGGATGGATTTTGTTTGCTCATTAGCATTACCAGATGGAATCAAATGCACATTCGGAGTGTGCCCCACTAGAGCAATGAGTCAGTAATTGTTCACTAAGAGGACAAGTGGTGCAGGATTATAGCGCTGGACATTGTATGTAGATTTGACTTTGCAGTGGATTCTGGACTTCCTGGGAAGGAGGTGGATCCTAGTATTACTTTGAGGGTAGAGGTGTGAGCCTCTAGATTCCGTTGTTATAGATATGGGCTTCATATTCTCGTATTAATTGGTTTAGTAGATGTGCATATGTGTATATGTGGTTACTGTAAATACTGTAATAAGTTGTGGTATAAAAGCTCCAACATACAGTATGGTTTTGATCTAGTCATTTTGTCAAGATGTTTTTCTTTTCAGTAGGTCATTCCTTGTAAATATTGTAACGAGCTGTCACTACAAGAAGAAAGGTCATTGGTGAGGGTCATGCTTGTGGAGAACCTTTAAGTTCTGTCACTAATGTCACATACGGTGATGGTCTTTAAAAAAGTGTTGTTGTAAGTGTATATAGTGATGGTCATTTATGATTTGTCACCAAATCCATTTTCAAAGATACTTTTGGTGAGGGTTGTTAAAGGACCATCACTAATTCTCTCTTTGGTGACACTTTTGGTGAGGGTCGTTAAAGGCCCATCACTAATTCTCTCTTTGGTGACACTTCTAGTGACGATATTTTATTGACCGTCACCAATGATATTTTTGGTTACTTTTGGTGATGGCCAATACATGTTCGTCACCATTTATCATTCCAATGAGTTTTTGATGATTCTTCATGCCTGTGATGGACCTTTAAGGTCCATCACTAATGTCACATATGGTGACGGTCTTTAAAAAATCTTTGTTATAAGTGTATATAGTGATGTTCCTTTAAGGTTTGTCACCAAAGCCATTTCAATGACACTTTTAGTGAGGATTGTTAATTGCCCATCACTAATTCTCTCTTTGGTGACACTTTTGGTGAGGGTTGTTAAAGGCCCATCACTAATTCTTTGTTTGGTGACATTTTGAGTGACGATCTTTTATTGACCCTCACCAATGCTCTTTTTGGTTACTTTTGGTGATGGTCAAAAAATGTTCATCATCATTGATCATTCTAATGAGTTTTTGATGATGCTATGTACTTGTTACTATATTTTTTGTCAAAATATAATGATTTAAGACCATTGTTGTGGAGCCTTTTTCATTATGTGTCCAAGGTCATAGAGGTTATAATAGCCAGTCAATTTGTTAAGAAGTAATTAGTGTATATCATTTCCCTCAAGTCATAAGAATATAGTCTTCCTATGAGTCAACACATGATTCATCTTTATTAGGATTATTATCTAGCAAATTTCCTTTAAATAAAGTTCCACTAGTGTGTGTAGGAACTATATTATTTAATACATAATAAAGCTCTATCAATTCTATTAATGAGAGAGACCTAGCACTCCTCAAGACTCATGACATACCTTAACATGCTTTGGAACAATACACTAACATTCCTTGGCACCTCACATGCCTTGGAACATCTTTGTACTTGGAAAATCTTTGTACCTAGAACATCTTGCCATGATTAGGGCACCAAAGCACATGTTGGCATGCCATAGCATAGCATAGCACTCCCCTATCATGTGTTGGCATTCCCTATAGTCCCTAGCATGCCTTGGAACTCCTTGGCATAATATTGCATTGACAAAAATTAGTACTTGGTAGACATTGGCTCTTGGCATGTATTGGAACATATTATTAGTGTGCGTAGCATGCCCCTTTTGAAAAGGATAAAGTCCCGACTTATTAACTCTCTTATGTGTTCATTTCCTTTTATTTTAGCTTGGTTATTCCTTTTGTTTCCTTGAAGCTCCTTGACACATATTGGCATACTCTAGCACCCTACACATCCTAACATGTCTTAGCATTTGGAATGCCTTGGCACTATTTGGCACATGTTTTCACACCCCGAAACTACCTAGCACACTCTAGCACTTCTTGACATTCCTTGATATTTCATGGCATGCCTTACCCGTTCTTAGCATTCCTTGTCACTCCCTCCTTGGCATGACAACTAGCACTGATTGACACTCCCCAGAACACCCTCATATTCATTCACTTCCATGCATTTTGACTTAGTGCTCCCTTGTGTTGTCCTAGTACTCCCTAACACTCCTTAGCGTGCATTGGCACTCTCTAGAACACCTTAGCACTCATAAGTGAAGAATGAAACTTATAACCAATATTACCAGAATTGAAATAGACAATAAATTGGTGAGGCAAAAGAGCTAAGAGTTTTAATTAGATTGGGGAAAGATCGGAAAAAAGTTGCGAAAAGATCAGTGAATTCAGTAAATAAAAATATATACATATATTGAATTAAAAGAAACATTTTTCATTGATATTCAGTAAATCCATGTCCAAACAATTCATAATATCAATAGATGTCTAAAATATCATGAATGAATAAGCATCTTATATATGTTATGAGTCCAAACATGATCCAAAATACTAAATCATGACTCCTAACTAGTGACTACATATAACTAGAAGCAACTTCTTCTAAACGTTTACAAAAAACTACATACTAATTAGAAAAAATCAGTAACTAAGAGTCTAAGACTCTCAACAGTGAGAATTAGAAGTGATTCCTCCCACTCCTCTGCTTGCTTGACTCTCAAAGTTCTTCATGTCATGTAGGCTTAAAATAGGAGCCTCCTCTAATTGGACCCATTCTGTTGCATTTGTAGTTTGCAAATCTATCTCTTCAAGGTCTATTGGTGAATGATCCAAAGCTATCATTATCATGAGACATTGAATGTGAATTTAAGTTTTAATTTGAACTTGAAAGTTTAAACTTTAAATTCCAAATCAGATTATGAAACCTTCAAATTAAAGCTCTCATCTAATATTTTCTTGTTGCGAAGTTGTATATTGTAATGGAAAAATACAAGGTTATCTAAGCACTTCTGTGAACCGGTTGCACTTCTTAGAACGTATTTTCTAAAAAATGCTCCAAGTTGCACCCACAGCCTGAAGCACTGCATGCTTGGTTTAAGATTCAAATGAAAAATCTCTTCAAATCTAGCAACACCTTAGACCTTTCTCATATAACACTAGTATAGGAAAATAATTTAGGTGCTGCTCTATAATCCTATAGTTGGGAAAAGACACGACTTTGAAATTTTGGATCAGGGAAGCACCTTTCCATGCATGCCATAGGTCTTCTATGAACCTCCCCATTCTCATTAAATTTGCTCTTATCATAAAAATACTATGGGTTTAAGAAGTACCTAGCAGCATGTAAGGGGGAATGCAATTTCCTATTCCAATGTGCATCAATATTGTCCCAAAGAGGCATATACTTTGCCTCCTCATCCCCATATCTTCTTTTGATGGCCTCCTTTACAAGACCCATCACCTCATAAATGTAACCCACAGTGGGTTTGTCACAATCAACCATCTTGAAAGTGCAAGCTTTGAAATTTAAATTAATATGAAACATTGAAAATAAAAAGAAGCTTGAAATGAAATTTAAAACATGAAAAAGTTAAAAGACTTGAAGTACTTGAGAACTCTAACAAGGGACTCCATCACAACAATAAACTCTTCGACATCTTTCCAGAAACCATCATTAAACACAAGTGCAACTCAATGCCTTCAAGGGTCTTGGAATGTTTAGATTCCATCCACTCAGGTCCCAAGGACATCCTCTTCAGATGTATCTTTTGCTCAACCACAAATTGCAAAGATATGAAATTTGTTGCAAATATAGTCACTTCAAGTCAAACAATTTATTTACCTTTAGTGTATTTTCTCATGGTGTTTAGGACAATAATGTGGTTGTATTGGTATTTCGTTATAGATTTTTCCTTCTCCACAACCTCATGTATCCAATGAAGCTTAACAATGTCCTCAAGCATTAAATATATACAATGGGCAACAAAATAGGTCCAAAAAATAGTGGGGTGCCTAATCTCAAAAAGTCTACTAGTGGCCATATAATTAGTTGTATTGTCGGTGACAATTTGTACAACATGTTCTTCTCACACTTCTTGAACAACTTCCTCCATCATTTCACAAATAAGTTGTGCAGTCTTAACCTTGTTTGAGGCATCCACTCATTTGAGAAACATTGTACCTACTGGACAAGATACAAGGAGATTTATTAAAGTTCTATTCCTCTAATATGCCCATCCATCACTCATGATCATGCACCTTGTTTCTACCCATGATGAATGAAATTCGTATAGCACAAGCATGGAATCTTCAACACTTTCTAATAGAAATTTTTTCCTAATGCTCTCTAATGAAGAAGCTTTGAACCCTAGACCTGCAACAACAATTGCATCAATCATAGCTTGCCAATAAGGACTTACGGCATAGTGGAAAGCTATGTCTGAATAGTACCAAAAGTTAGCAATGAACTTCCTTGCCTGACTATGGGTATTTCTTTTCCAACCAGTGGTATCCAAGGTAGGTTGGGAACCAGGTTTTGTGTGGGGAGAAAAAAAGGTGTTTATGTTTCTACCTCCAATGTTGACTGTAGGAGGATCCATTTGGCCTTGAGTTTGACTTGGAATTGGAGGCATGTGTGGGAACTTGGGAACTACATTGAGGATTCAACAGAGGGAGATGACAATGGGGTAATGGAAGAAAAATTGTCAACTACATGAGTTCCTATTTCTTTTTCTTTTCTTTTCTTTCTTTGCATTATGATGACTCAACATATCAATGGCCAAGGTTGCTTGGTGTTTGACATTTTCGTCAACGTTTTTGCAGAGACCTATATCATGGCTAGGTATTTATGCAAGGTGGTACTTGAATCTATAAATTCCTCCACTACGTTTCGCTTTGCAAAATTTACAAAGGAGCTTAGGGTCTCCAAGACTCCTTTCCCAATAAGCCCAAGAAAAGTCCTTCTCCCTCGACTTTTTTTTTGTTTTGGACTTGTGTTTAAATTATGACTTCTGTTTAGATTTGGAGTTGTGCCTTCTACTTAATTTGGCTCTTGTAAAATACAATAAAAAATTAAAATTAAAAATGCCATATATAACTTTGCAAAAAAGAGGGTTGGTTTTAAAGGATATGAGGTTTTGTTAAGGATCAAAGAGGAGTATATCCAGAAACACAAGCACATTTCAACCTAATATATCATTATGATCTTGAAACACAATTACATATATATGAGGAAATGCTACCTAAAGGAAATATTATCAACATATATTGCATTGTAATCTTGAATTTGCAAGTTCGTTTAGCATAAGACAATTAAACCATGTTGAGGCCTCGAAAATCGTTGCAACAACATTGGGGGATAACCACCCGGTCCGGACCTTAGTACAGCTCCTTTTCCGTTTGGGATGGTGGCTACGACTAGAGATAATGGGACCAGTCTCCCGATAATGAATAAAAGGGATGGATGGGTGATGAATAGTTTGCTTTTGATGATAGGCAATTAACTTATTCTATTGGCAAAAATAGGGAAACTAATACTAATCCTGGGAACAACTTATTCATTCGGAATGCAGCGTTAAATAATCCTTATCTATCTAACAGGCATATAGATGACTCTGTAAAATAAACATGAGATATTCAATCATTCAAAGATTACTTCATATGAATAGTCAAAATGAAGCGATTAATACAAATTACTGCATTCACTATTTATATCATCGATACATATATACGATTAAAAGAGAAGCATGCTATAAACAACCAATAGTGGGATGCATAAAGGATGCTACGAAAAGCACCTATATATATAAGCGATAATAGCAAGAGCAATTTAAATAACAATTCATATAACAGGAATGAGTACAGACGCAGATAATAGTACCATGTGAGCTGCTAGTCAATCCCAGATATCAATTGCTATTCACAATTCTTCCTTCAACACAGAAATGCTTTTAAACAAAGATAGTAGTGCACATTTGCATAAAAAATTTCCTCATTAAACTCAGAATAATTGGTCCAGTTTCATAAAAGAATATCCCTGAAGTACAATAGTGCAACTTCAGGGTTTTAGTCATATACAAAACTTTACGACCCTTTCTAAATGCATGAAAGGGTCTATAAATACTACTAAGCTAAAAAAATCTATGAAACAAAATCCTGCTAAATTGGCATCAGTAAATGCGATCTATCTCCTTGGGGCGATCTGGTAGTTGGCGATGTGAATCATGACTCAGGTTGTTTGCCTTTAAACCTGAGCTGGCTTATCACAAGCATCGGCTCCACTTCTGGCGGTCTGTTGAGGTGCAAGCTGAATTGGGCAGCGAAGGTGAATGTTGGGTATGATATACCCGATAGCATCTGTAAGGAATTTTAAGGCGGCTCTTTGGCTGTATGGCTTCACTAAGAAGAACCAATAGGCATCCCATGTTAAACTGTTGATCCCTGCGATTAATCTTCCATTTTTCTCCAGCTCCGGTAGCATGAATGCTCCAACATCTTTGTTGCTGTTAATTGGCCTGGAGTACATTGGGAAATCATATTAGACAAATAAAGCGTATTATTTACTAATTCAACCAAATTACTAGTGGTTGCTTTGCATCTAAAAATCGCTCTTTCTGCCTTCATTAACTGTGATTGCCATTCTGTGAATAGTATTTCTTTATGCGATTCCAGAATTCTTGGTAGATTAGTCGCCTGGCCTTGATCGGAATCTTGCCATTCTAGAAAACTTGTCAGTGTTTCTTCGGCCTGATCGAAATCGGTCCTTGCCTTTTCTACCTTTTCGCTTATGGATGCTACTAATTCGCACAGTGGTTCTGCCTGTGTAATTTGCTGACACAAGAGCTTAACCTGATTAATCAGTGCCTTAATTAATTGAAGCGCCTCTGCTTTGAATTCATCTACCTGAGGGAGTCTTTTCATTTGCTCAATTTGAGTTGACAATTGAGCGATTTTCTCATCTTTAGCTTTTATCGTTCCCTCAGTCGATATTATTAATTGATCTAATGATGCTGATAGTTCCTTTTGCCTTTGGATTGCGCTCTCATTAATCCTCTGTTTCTCCTCTTGTAATTGCTTAGTCAGATGATAATTTTTCTGCTGCTGTACTATCAATTCCTACTCCGCCTGTTCTACCTTCTGCTGAACTTCCGATAATTGCACCTGTAGCAAAAAGATGTCTTGATCCTTCACTTTCAATAAACTGCTCACCTCCGATGCTTTATCAATGGTCGCCACCGAATATGCTCCAGCGTATTGCGATAGCTTGGTTAAGTCATCAGAGGGGTCAAATTCCTCTTTCCACACAACATTGCCCGTCACTGTTAATTCAGGGAATAGAGAAGGTTGATCAGCCCTTCTCCTTTTCCTCTGTCGTTTTACAATAGCTTTATGCTTAGGGCTGTAAAATACATCCAAAGGGGGAATCTCTTCTATTTGAAAAATGATTTCGCCCGATGGATCCTTAGGAATTATTTCTGTTTCTTTTGATTTGGGTAGGTCGCTGGTTTCGCTCGAAACCTGTTTTGATGTCGCTTCCTGTGTGTCGCCCTATTTAGAAACCTCATCATCTTTCGAGCACTCTAAGTTGCCGATGATTGAGTTGAATTGCTGCCATTGTTGGATTAAATTCGGATCAATTTGTGTATCATCATTAACTTTTGCGCTGCTCTCTTCTTCGACTTTCGCCTGGGTTTCATCCTGCCTCTGCACATTTTCCTGGGTTTCTTCCTACCTCTGATTATGCACTTCCTCCTGTTGCTTTGATGTAGTAGGAGGTGGCGCATTACTTCGCTGCTCAGGCTCGCTTGATTTTTTCGTCGTTGGAGTAGTCGCTAACAGGTCTAGAGGTAGAGTTTGCAACCTCTGTTCTCTAATCCTGTTAAATTCGGCTAGCCCCTCATCGTTGTATACATTTCTAGCAAGTGATTTAACTTGATACAGCGATTCGGCCGATGCAAACAAATCCTCAAATCTATCTTCTTTGTGCTCGAATTTGGCAAATTTGGCCTGGTCGAGGGCATTGTAAGTGATTTTCCTTGGATCATACTACCTGCTTGGCAGAGTAGCCAGAGTCAGCGAATTTATCTTCCCAACTTCCTTCTCTGCATGTTTGATATCATGCAGGGTATAAATTCCAATTCGCAGGGGAAAGGAGGGCCAGATTACGAAAATCATCATAACTTTCTCTCTTAGCATAAGATTCAAATTTCATAAATTATGACATAAATAGGATGGAATTTAGTTTCTTTGGTATCATTTTCAAGGCAGAAGGTCGAAACAATGACATGTGGCACTTCGTACATGTTCACATTGCTGAACTCGTCTATAATTAGGTCATCTTGGGAGATTGGGCATAACTTTTTCTTGGAGAATCCAATCATGATTAGACTTGTTGTGTTGGAAAGAAGATTCATATTTATTTCATAGGACGCAATCTTAGGCCTTGGAAATATGAAATTTCAGACATACATTAGATTCAATATTGAGCTCCTACAAAGCAAATAAAAAAAAGGTGTGTAGTCTTTTTAAAAATTTTGCATAAGTTTTGTTTGAAAAATTAGTTTGAAGTGATTCAAAGGGAATATTGAAGCATAATTATCATTAATTGATGCCCCGAAGAAATAAAATGGAAGCACCTAGTAAGCAACCCAAAAGATCTAGTATGACTCATGAAGAAGAGGAAGAAATGCAACATGATATATCAAAATTACGAGACCAAGTGCAACAAATTTCAATCTCACAAAAAGTAACAGAAGCTTATATGTATGTTATAAAGAATGAAATTGAAGATAATATCCATAGTTTGAAGAATGGCATCAATGACATAAAAGGACACATTGAATATTTCAAAGAAGACATGGAAGGTTTGAAGGGAGGTTTGGCAAAGTTGCTACAAGAGATGCTTCCTAATCACAAAAAGATAGCAAAGGAAACTCATGATGAGAAAAAAACAAATGTTAATTATGATTTCATAGACTCTATGGTTGGATTGAAGACCCACCATATTCCAAAGATCAATATGAGGAATTTTGATGGCAAGGATCCCGTAACATGGATACTACAGATGGAGCAATTTTTGATCTCCATAATATGCAAAACACATAAAAGGTATGCATTGAAACTTTATATTTAGAACCTAATAATATTGTATGGTATCGATGGCTTTGCTCTTGTAAACAAATTTTCACTTGGTCAATTTTTACGAAGGAAATGATACCACATTATGAGGATACAAAGAGAAAAACTTTCTTTAGCCAGTTGATAAATCTCAAACAAAAAGGTTCAATAGTGGAGCACATTATGGGCTTCAAAAAATTGAATATAAAGGTAAATGATATTCTAGAGGAGCATAAGATTGTTATCTTCTTAGGTACTCTCAAGGATAACATCCAACATGAGGTTCGACTTTGGGAACCTGATTCATCGGAGAAGGCATTCAGGTTGGTAAGAAAAAATGAAAGAAAAATTATGGCGACAAAAAAGCCTACCACTCAAAACTATAAAGATATAAGTGTGGTCGCTCCTAGCCTTCTACAACCTACAAGGTTGACACCACAACAATTGGAAGAAAAAATAGCAAAAGGGCTTTGTTATACTTGTGATAGTAAATACACTAAAGGTCATAAGTGTGCTAAGAAGAAATTAGTTTACATCGACTGTGAAGAGGAGGAAGAAAAGGAACAAGAAATGTTAAAAGAAGAGGATATACACTAGGAACAAACCCCAAAGAAAAAAGAAATTAATCTAACCATATCTTGTAATTCATTAGCAGAATTACCACACCTCAAAGTCTCAAGATAGAAGGATATATCAAGAAGAAAAATGTAATAGTGTTGATTGACTTAGATAATACTATTACAAGTCTATTTGGGCACATCATTCCCAATATTCAAATCAGTACTTTTAGGGCTCATCAAACCCTATCTCAGTTTATACATGCCCTAGACATCTCATCACATTGAATGCCATCATTCCTGAGAGTTTCTTGGCCTGAAGGCATCCTAAAATGACTCCTTGAGGGATCAACGTAGCCTTAGTTAGGGGTAAATGCACTACAAAGAACTTAAGCCCATTAAAGCTTACTCTACAGAGAACCTTGGCCCACTTTGACCTGTGTTGGGTGAGATTAAGAGAAATATTCATAGGGTTCTGTGAATATTCCTACATTCTAGACCATTCTATAATATTCCCAGCTCTTATCCTCTCCTATGATCTCAAAATTGGATAGGGAATGAATCAAATAACCTCCTATACTCTCATCCATTCCTCCATAGAAACTAAATCCCAAATTGGAAATCCATTCAATGTCCAATTTATGACAAAACCACCTCCATTTCCCTATAAATTGAGCACTCGCCATAGTGATAAGGGGCCATACTTTGAAGAATTTCAAGGAGATAATGTTGGTTTGAGGTTTGCGATCATAAGTAAGTATTGTTATGCCACTGGAGTGTTGTGCTTGTGGTGTGATGAAGGATGGAACTCAAGATGGATGAGTGACATGGGATTGGAATTCTTTGGTTGTGACTCTTCCTTCTACTTAATAAAGTTGTTTACACCTTTTTCCATATTCTTTTCTCTATGTATGATGATTATATGTGTAAATGCTTTCGATTCCATTTTATTATAGTAGATAGATCTCTTGCTTTGATTGTTTTTTTTCCTTTGTTTATGATTACAGGTACTGATCGAACGGATTCAGTTCGAGAAGGAGTGACGGGAACTATTCAAAGAAGACAAAGGGAAGTGAAAGATAACTAGTAGGTCCCTTGTCTTATTTATCTTCTATAGGAAAAGGTTAAGCTCTTTAATTCTATTGTTCTAAGTGTAGCTACCCACTAAGGGAAGTTGTGTTTACCTGTAGATGAAAAATTCCACATAAAACTTCACAACTCCGCTAGGGAATGATCATTGTTCCAGGTAGTTTATCTTCATCCTAGTACACCCTAGTAGACTTTACTTGCCTCCATTGATCTTATTTCAACCCTTTTGAAGTGTTTTTTGGTCAAAACTTGTGCTTGAATGTCCCTTGAATGGCCTCTCTGGCACCAGTGTTGGCTTGGTCTAGGCACAGTGCATTGCAGAGCACCCTTCTATTGATGACATTTCTCTAAAGCACACTATCTCCCATTCAGGGTTGCGATGGTCCTCCTTAGGTAAATAATCCCACCTTTGGTTTGGTTTTTTCCAAATTTCCTTCTATTTTTGCTTGTTGAAAGATCGATGATTGTTGTGTCTTTGAAATCAATTTGTGCTTCCTATACTAGCACTACTTTGGCCTTGATTGTTTAGTGTTTCTTAAGTGATTTATTTATCATTATAGATTCACTGTCAAAGTTAGCTTATAGTCGATTAATCTTTTCTGAAAAGAAAGTGTCATAAAAGTCTTCATTTCTTTCAAAAAGGAATTGTTGTAAAGTCTTCTTTCTTGTAAAAAGATTGATTAATTGTATGTGCATTAGTTTCCTTTTGTTCATCTCAACATTAAAGGAATTGAAAAGAAAAACCTGCATAGTGCACTGAAAAATTTGTGTGTGCCTGTAGGAATGGTTTAGGGAAATTGCATTAGATGTGCTCTATCCTCTTTGATCAAAAAATCTGATTACTCTATCCCTATTAGCTAAGGTTTTCATTGTTCAAATTAAATTAAAAGAATTCTTATCATATTAGCTACATTCTAGGAATTTCAAAGACATCACGCGGTGAACCTTGAAAGACAAACTCTTAATCAAGATCAACTTAAAATTAATCTCAATTAACCTAATGGAGCATTATCACCTAATGCAAAACATTTAGAGGTTCTAGGCTAGAGACATGTTCTGACGTCGTAAAACATAGCAATTGTCACTTACTTTTCTGTGATACATTCCGAGTGTGATACCTCATTCCACGTACATGAGTATATTGTAGCTCGTCCACGTACCTTCGGGTATATAGGGCAGTGTTATAGTATGTAAAGTATAAGGGAATGCTCTCACTGTGTGGTTTCACATTAGACAACGCTAACAAGGATTGGGCCTCCACATACTTTTGAGTATATATGGGAGTTCTACATTATTTTTCTATCCATCGTTAGGTAACTGAGTCGTCCATCTTGTACACTATGATACATCGAACACAGATTTCGGGAGATTGCTTGCCCGTACTTCTCAGTTCGATGGGAGGTATTTTGCAGTTCACAGTTGCTTGGTAATCCTTTTGCCTAGCTTACCTCTTTTTGTTTATTTCATTTTTGTAATAAAATTAATCAGAAATCACGGAGGAACATCAACCCTTACCTAGTCCTTCAGGGAGGATAGCTAGTAAACTACCTTTATCACATGAAGCTACACCTATCCAGTCAGAGCAATCTCATTTGATTGAATCCAGTACATCACAAACTTCTGTTTCTTCATCTGAATTACCAGAAACACCTATACCATTAAGTACTGTGACTCCAGTTACTTCTACAATTAGTGGTATATCTTTTACTCAAGTGGAATCTCCACAATTACCTGAGGACACTAGAAGTGAACCTAGAGAAATGGTAACCCATGTTGTCCAACAAGAAGTTGATTCTCAACCCAAAGTTGTTCAACAAGTAATTACTTTTGAACCTAAATATGTTCAACCAGAAGTTGATCTTGAACCTATCATTGTTCAATCAAAAGTTACTTTTGAACCAGAAGTTGTTCAAGAAGCCCAACTTGAACCTGTTGTTCTTTTACTAGAACACTTGGATCTTGAAGTTGAATAGTCAGAAGTTGTTACCATATCGGAAGAAGATCAACCGGTTCATTCTAAGACATCCATAATTGTCGAGACTTTTGCTTTACCTCAGGAACAAATACCAGAAATCTATTACAAACCTGACGATGAAATCCTTCCACCTGGTTTGATTTCGATTGAAGAGGAATCTGAGGAAGAAACACCTAGAACTTCATTTCATTTTGGAATTGGGCTTTATATTTATCTTCATACTCCTCAAAAAACTGCTCCTTTTGATCCTGATTACTTTTAGAAACTTGTTGATTCGTTAGGAAATTTACGAGTACATTTGACTATGGTAGAGTCAACATCCAAAATTGTACCATCTGTTACAGCTGCAGCAAAATCTTCTGTCGCTACCTCTTCAATGTTTACTATGACACCTAAGTCACATTTGTATGGTGTTCCATCCATCCCACCAGGTTACCAATCTTTATCTGGAACCCACTCAGTTGTTGTTTCTAGCCCTTGGTCTTCAACTATGTCCTCTATAGGAATTTAATTTGGTTCTTCATTAACGGATACTGAACATCTTAACCCATCGAGTCAATATCAAATTGTTTCATCTAGTTACCATCATATGTATCCACTTTACACTGGATTACCCCCATATGGAGAACAATATGCACAATCTCCTTATCCTCCATTTTTTGGGGGGAAACCATATGCTAGTATGTCGTCATCTTTAGGTCATCCTTCAATGACCATTTGTTAGTGGCAACCAACAATGCTTGTTCAACCAAGGCTTGTGTATCCATCACAACCTATGTAATCTGTCTCATCCATACCTACTACGCTTGTTGTTACAAATTTACGATCGTCGCAAGCTCAGTTAGCATTTTTTTGTTCAACCTCCTTAACAATACATTCGGCTCCTGAACTAATTAATATTGATATTTATTAAGTCATGTTGCATTAATTAATATTTCCACATCATATATTGGTATATATTTGCATCATGGTATCATGCACTTGCTTTGTGTCGATGTACAAGGATATTCCACAATTTTCTCCTTATTATGCCATGAACTCCTTAGTAATATAATGTTTCTCCTTATTGATTCACTCTAGCTTTTCATTCAAGCTAGATTCACTTTCTAGCATCGTTATTCTCCTTAATACGTGTAGGAAGAAAAAAACTTTATTGGTATTTTTCCAATGTTATTTGAAACTTGGGATAGCATAAATATATCTATCATGTAAATGCTAGTGTTCATTCAAGGTGGTTCCACAGTATGTAATGTTGATGCTATCCAATGTGTAAGACAGGAAGGAAAATATCAAGGTTTTGACTAGCATACTGTCAATTTACAACACTCCCTCCAAATTATAAGATTTTATCCATTATAATGCTATTGGTACAAATAAGGGTTTTGTGCCCTAATTATTATTCTCTACAGGAATAGTGAGACAATACAATGTTTTTTTTGTGCATGGATTGACAGCTTCTCATAACATCGGCTGGTGTAACAATGAGTCTTGAAAATAATGAAGCTTGCTCCAAGAAAATATTACAAAAAAAATTAAGTTGAAATATATGCCTTGCATTATGGATTTTCATTGTCGCAGTGTACGTGAGATGGAGATGAAACATTCATATGCCTATAGGATTTCTTTCATAGATTATATATCTACCATGGAGTGCTTACAGTGTTTAATTATAAATTGGCGAGCATATTTACAATTGCAAGGTCGAATTCATCATGTTATGTAACTAGCTCACAGAATAGAAGAAAATATAGATCAACGACTTCAAAATCAATCTCTTTGAGCGAGAAACCTCCTTTACATTAAAGAAATGAATAATTATTTGATGATACAAATGAAGAAACCTCCTTTCTATATATAGGAGTCCAACGGGTCACAATATAATCAAAGCTGACATAAAAATAATAATATAAGGACACAACAATAATAACAATGGGCTTCTGTGGGCACAATAATAACAATATGGGGACAATAGGGGTACACAAATAACAACAAGGGCTATAATGACAATAATAATGGGGGAATCACTAGTATTATAGGGACCTAACATGCCCCTCTCCTTCAAAAAAGTGTTTTCCTCAATGCTTGAGTATTTATGGATGCTTCTGTATAAAATTCTACTTGATGAGATACTCTGAAATTGATTGATTTCATAGTTATCGAGTTCTTGTTTCTGTGACTGCTTCAGGTTCCAATATGATTTTTCCTTCATCTTCAAGTTCTGGAAATATTGTTTGAACTGGGAGTTTTTCACCTATAACCTTCTTTAACCATGAAACATGGAAAATTGGGTGCACTTGGGAAGCTGCAGGAAGCTCCAATTTGTATGCCATAGTACAGATCTTTTGCAACACCTTATACGAACCATAATACTTTGCTGATAATTTATTATCCTTTTTAGCTTGCTTGAGGGACATTTGTTTATATGGTTGTAGCCATAGGAATACCTAGTCACCTACATCAAAACTTCATTCGCTGCGATTTTGATCTACCTATGGTTTCATTTTATTATGCGCCAAAGTGAGGTTATCCTTTAAGAGTTGGAGAACTTGTTGTTGATGCTCAATGTGATCTTCCACTACTTAAACCTTATAATTTTCTCTTCAATGTGATGTGATGGATGGTGGATGATATCCATAAAGTGCCATAAATGGGGTCCTTTTTGCTGCAGTATGGAGGGAAGCGTGATACCACCATTTAGCTAGAGGAAACAATTTGACCCATTGTGTTCTTTTATCAGATAAAAAGAAACAAAGGTATTCTTCCAAACATTTGTTTACTACCTCAGTTTTCCCATCAGTTTGAGGATTATAAGATGAGCTATGAACTAACTGAGTACCAAGATAAGAAAACAATTATGTCCAAAAATTTCCAATGAATATGGCATCTATGTCACTTGCAATAATCTTTGGGTTTCCATATATCTTTTGAATTGTTTCCATAAATGCAATAGAAAATGTACTAGCTTTAAATGGATGCTATAATGCACAAAAGTGTGTATACTTGGTAAGTCTGTCAACTACCACCATGATGGCACTCTTTCCTTTAGACTTGGGTAAGCCTGTGATAAAATCCATTGAAACCTTTTCCCAATGTTGGACTGTAATGGATAAATGTTGTAATAGACTTAGGGTCCTAATTGTTTGAACTTTATTTTGTTAGAAAACAAAACATTCCTCCACACAATTTTGAATATCATATTTAAGGCCATCCCAAAAAAATTCCTTCTTAACCCAGTGGTAAGTTTTTAAAAATCGTGAGTGCCCTCATAAGGGAGAGGTGTGCAATTCCATAACAATATTTTGTTTGAGTTGGGAATTCTTATATAGGTATGAGAAATCTTTGTACAACAATGAATCATTTTTCCAGCTAAATGTATCATATGTACTGGGTTCTTGTTGTAGCTTTTGAATGAGTGCCCACACTTCTTCTTCATTCTTCCATTCATCCCTTGCTTCATTTATCCAATTTGGTTGGATAATATAAATGGTGCAAGGAAATTCTTCCACATCCTCATCCTTTCGTCAGAGTGCATCTTCCACAACATTTTTCTTCCCTTTTTTGCAGATGATTTCAAAGTCATAACCCAACATATTTGTGACCCATTTCTGATGCACTTATGAAGATAGTCTTTGTTCTAAAAAGTATTTAAGAGATCCACTTTTACCTTGAAGTGTCTTCCCATTGGGTAGGGTCACCATTTCTTAAGTGCATGTAGTATTGCCAACATTTCCTCCTCATAAATAGCTTTGTGTAAATACTTTCCTTTGATTGGATGACTTTTGAAGCAATGGGTCTTTCTTCTTGCATTAAAATAGCACCAATTCCATTTCCTAAGGCATCACATTCCACAATAAAGGTTTTTATGAAGTCTAGCATAGCTAAGACCGATGCTTGGCACATTTCCTCTTTAAGATGTTCAAATGCTTTCATTTCTTCTGGAGTCCATGAAAATGCATCTTCCTTCAATAATGTTGTTAGAGGTGCTACTATTCGCCCATAATTATTAACAAACTTGTGATAATGTCCAGTTAACCTCCAAAATAGTCATAGATGATTTATGCATGTGGGGATTTTCCATTCCTTAATGGCTTTAATTTTGCTAGGGTCTACCTTCACACCTTCATGAGATACAATATGACCCATATATTCCACCTCTTGTACTCCAAAGAAACATTTGAAACTTTTTGCATATAATCGTTTCTCCTGCAATATTTTAAGCACCTTTTCAACATGTTGAACATGATCCTTCCACGACTTGATGTAGATTAGTATATCATCAAAAAATACTAACACAAATTTTCTAAGGAAGGGGCTGAAAATGGAATTCATCAAACCTTGATATGTAGAAGGTGCAATGGTAAGGCCAAAAGGCATGACCAAAAATTCATAATGACCCTCATGAGTTCTAAATGTTTTTTTTGGAATGTCTTCAGTATTCATTCTGATTTCATGATATCCTGAATTAAGATCTAACTTGGTGAAGTAAATTGATTTGTGCAATTCATCCAGTAACCCATAAATGACATGAATGTGAAATTTATCTTTAATAGTTAGCTTGTTGAGCTCCCTATAATCTGGACACTTGCATTATGAACCATCCTTCCTGTGCACCAATACTACTGGAGCAAAGAAAGAACTTTGACTAGCTTGAATTATACTAGCCTCTAGCATTTCTGCAACCATATGTTCAATTTCACTCTTTTGGGCATAGGGACATTTGTAAAGCCTTATTTTTGGAGGAACACTTCTTGGAATAAAATGAATAGCATGATCATGATCATGAATAGGTGGGATGCCTTTGGGAGTCTTAAATACCTTGGAATAATTGTTCAAGACGTTTTTGAGATCTAGAGAAATATATGATTTCAATGTGGGAACCTCTAGCGAACATAATTGTGCAATTATGCTTCATTTTTCTTTCTTTAGAAGATTTTTCATTCCATTGGAGCTGATTATCTTTCCCGGTTTCCCTGTGATACCCCTTAGTTCAAATTATTTTCCTTATGAAGAAAATTTCGTGAATTTTTTTTGAAAATTAAAATCTATTGTACCCAAGGATTGTAGCCATTGGACGCCTAGTACAACATCAGCACTACCCATTGGAATGGAAAGAATTGGGTTATTTAATACATATTCTCCCATGGATAGCTTGATATTATGGCACTTTCCAAAGAAATTTATGGTTCCTCCACTTACAACCATCACTTGACACTCTGGTGCTGGATATAGGAAGCAATTCATTTCCTTGATTATCTTACGATGAATACAATTATGGGTACTACCCGAATCAATCAACACTATTACCTTTTTCTTCTTAGTATGTCCTTCTATCTTGGTAGTTTGAGGAGTGGTAATCCCGACCAATGCATTACAAGATATGGTCAGATTTATTTCTTCTTTCTCTAGGTTTTGTTCCTAGTGTATATCCTCTTCTTTTGACATTTCATGTTCCTTTTCTTCCTCCTCTTCACAATCTATGTAAAATAATTTATCCTCAACACACTTTGACCTTTACTGTATTTTCTATCATAATTGTAATAAATCCCTTTTACTCTTTTTTCTTCCAATTGTCGTGGTGTCAACCTTGTAGGTTGTGGAAGGCTAGGGGAAACAACACTTCCATCTTTATATATGTTAGTTGTAGGATTCCTTTTTGCCATATTTTTCCTTTCCATTTTTCTTGCCAACTTGAATGCCTTCTCTAATGAATCAAGTTCCCAAAGGTGAACCTCATGTTGGATGTTATCATTTAAAGTCCCTATGAACACATCAATCTTATTCTCCTCTGGAATATATTTTACCCTTATATTCAATGTTTGGAATTCCTCAATGTGCTCCTTCATTGAACCCTTTTGTTTGAGATTTATCAATTGGCTAAAAAAATGTTTTTTTTTTTTGTATCCTCGTAATGTGTTATCATTTCTTCCATAAACATTGCCCAAGTGACAATTTGTTTACAAGATAAAAGCCATCGATACCATACAAACTGATTTGGTTCCAAATATAAAGTTCCAATGCATACCTTTTGTGTGTTTTTCACATTATGGAGATCGAAATATTTCTCCATCTGTAGTATCCATGTTACAGGATCCTTGCCATCCTCCTCATATCAATATTTGGAACATGGTCGGTCTTCAATACACCATTAGAATCTATGAAATCATGACTAACATTTCTTTTATTCTCCTCATGAATTTCCTTTACAACCCTTTCGCCATTAGGGGGCATTTATTGTAGAAAATTTGTCAAATCTGTCTTCATATCTTCCATATTTCCTTTAAGTTTTTCTTCTACACCATCCATCTTAGCTTCCCTACCTTTCTTTAAACCATCCATATTAGATTCCATGTCATCCATATTAGCTTCCATTCTTTTCTCTAAACTATCCATCTTAGCTTCTGTTACATTTTGTGAGAGTGAATTTTGTTCCACTTGGTCTCGTAATTTTGATATATCATGTTGCATTTCTTCCTCTTCTTCATGAGTCATGCTAGAGCTTTCAGGTTGATTACTAGGTGTTTCCATTTTCTTTATTTGGAGCATCAATTAATGATAATAATGCTTCATTATGCCCTTTTAATTCCTTCAAACTAATTTTTTAAATCAATCTTACACAAAATTTTATAAGAACTACACACCTTTTTTCACTTTGTAGGACCTCAATATTTAATCTGTTGTAGCTATGTAATTTTGGATCTCTAAGGTCTAAAATTGCATCCTGTAGTAGATATCTGAGTCCTCCTTCGAACCCTGCAAGTATGATCAATATTGGATTCTCCAAGGAAGAGTTATGCCAAATCTCCCAGGATGACCTGATTATAAACTAGTTCAATAGAGTTAACTTTTATGAAGTTCCACCTGTCACTGTTTTGACCTTAGGACCTGAAATTGATACAAAAAAAACTACAGGTTGTCATCTTTCTGCAACATTTTACAACATTGTAATCTTTGTTGGGTTGTGTTATATTTTTTCCACATAGTTAACAGGGGGTTTGAGGGGTACCCGTAACCCCACTTTATGGGGTCCGGGGTAGCGCCCCGGAAAATTTTGGTTTTGGACCCTATGTTAGGTTGGGCGGACCCACCTATGGTTTTGTGCATGATTTTCGCACATGTTTTTTGGACGCGATGGTTTTCAGTCCATGGTATTGGATCGATGGTTTTTTGGTCCATGGTATTGGACGTGATGGTTTTTCGGTCCATGGTATTGGATGCTTTGGCATGTATAAATATGTATTGTAACATTGAAAGGAATATAATGAAAAATCAAGCTGGTAGTCTTGGTTTTGAGATCCAGTGGGAAATCTTTGTGTATATGTGTTTTATGTGTTATGCTATCGCATTTTTATTTTTCCTGTGATTTAGAATTGTATGCAGGTAATTTCTGTACGGGGTTAAAACCTACATTTGGTATCAGAGCTGTTTTGGCTTCAAGGGGACGCCTTTGTTGCTGAGGGGTTTCGCTCGGGCCTGTGGTAGACCCTGTTCAGTGGGAGATTCTGGTGGTGAAAGAAGATGGTGAATAGCAGAAAGATAGAGATTGAGAAGTTCAATGGTCAGAGTTTTGAGTTGTGGAAACTCAAGATGGAGGATCTGTTGGTGGATAAAGATCAGTGGATCGCAATAGATCCGGGTACTAAACCAACGGGAGTGACCGATGAAGAAAGGAAGAAGTTGGATCGGAAGGCAAAGAGCACAATACGATTGTGTGTCTCAGATTCAGTATTGTTGAATGTATCAGGGAAAGCTACGGCGAAGGCTCTGTGGGACAAGGTTAGGGGCTTTGTACCAATCTAAGTCTCTGGTGAATAAACTGTTCCTGCGGAAAAAGCTGTATAACCTGAGGATGAAAGATGGAGACTCGGTGACAGAGCATCTGATTGCGTTTAATACTGTGGTAAGTCAGTTATCATCTGTTGATATTAAAATTTCAGATGAAGATAAGTGCATCAGTTTGTTGTGCTCTCTACCAGATTCGTGGGATAGTCTGGTTATTGCAATAGGTAGCAATGTAACTGCTTTGCAGTTTGATGAATAGTCTCAGCCTTGCTGACGGAGGAGATGAGACGGAAAAATATGGACAACCAGAATGGTGATGCCTTATCTGTACGAGGACGGTCCCAGAACAGAAACAAAAATAAGTCATCGAGTGGGAGATCTAAATCTAGAGGGAGATCTAAATCTCCAGGAAAACCTACAAAGGTAGTGTGCTGGAAATGCGAAAAGGAAGGGCACTTCAGAAGGGAGTGTAAATATAAAGCTCCTGATAAAGGAAAGGGATCTGATGATGCTTTTTCTGCAGAGGTGAAAACCACCTCAGATGAAGGTGGGGATGTGTACTTGGCTTCTTCAAGTACACATGTAGATCATGAGGCATGGTTGATTGACTCAGGTGCATCCTTTCACTTCATTCCCCATAGATAGTGGTTCTGCGAGTATGAGAAATATGATGGTGGTGATGTCTTTTTAGAAGATTATAGGAAGGCTAGAATCATTGGTCGCGGACAAGTAAAGCTGAAGTTGCAAGGTGGAAGGGTTAATACTCTTTCGAGTGTTTTGCATATTCCTGCATTGGCCAGAAATCTTATTTCTGTAAGAAAGTTGGATGATGTAGGTGTAAAGGCAGTGTTCGAGAAGGATACCTGCAAGATGGTTTGAGGAGCACTATTATTGATGTGCGGAGTTTTGATTGGAACTCTGTACAAGCTGCAAGGTAGCACTGTTGTTGACGGGTGCAATAGTTCTATGGTTCGTGAAAATGGAGCAGAAAATCTAGTGGTCTCTAGAGAGAAGACCATGTTGTGGCCTCAAAGGCTTGGACATATTGGAGAGAAGGGCCTTCGAATACTTCATGGTAAAGGTATGGTAGAAGGTATGAGTAATAGCTCTCTGGATTTTGATTTCTGTGAAAATTGTGTATATGGGAAGCAGAATTGGGTGAGTTTCCCCTCTGGTAGTAAGAGGACGAAACAAATATTATAGCTTGTGCACAGTGATGTGTGTGGACCTGTAAAAGTTCCATCACTGGGTAAGTCTGTGTACTATGTATCATTTATAGATGACTTCTCAAGGAATACATGGATATATTTCCTTAAGAAGAAATCTGAAGTCTTTGACAGGTTTAAAGAATTTAAGGCTCTCGTTTGAAAGCATAATAGAGAAGAAGAATAAAGTACTGTGACAAGATAATGGTGGAGAATGTGCAGCAAGGAATTTGAAGAATTTGTAAGAAGTGTGGTATAGCATGCAGAAGAATACTTCAATATTACACCTAGCAAAAATGGATGCATAGAAAGAATGAACAAGACGTTGATGGAAAGGGCAAGAAGCATGCTCAGTGGTGCTGGGTTAGGACAAGAATTCTGGGCAGAGGCAGTGGATACTGCATGTTACTTGGTCAACAGGTCACCTTCATCAGCGTTGAGGATAAGACTCCACAAGAAGTATGGACTGGTAAGAAACCCTCTCTTTCACATCTGAGGGTATTTGGATGTGATGCATATGTACATGTTCCAAAGGAGAAACAACCCAAGTTGGATAGTAAATCTGAAAAGTGCATCTTTATTGGGTATAAGGATGGTTTAAAGGGTTATTAGCTTTGGAACCCAGTAACAAGGAAGGTTGTGTACAGTCGAGATGTGGTGTTCAGAGAGGTGAAAGATGTTATTAAACATGAAGTCCAACCAAAGGAACCTGTGAAGATAGAGTTTGAACTAAAGGAGGAGGAATCAGACTCTGTAGCAGAGGAGGAATCAGAAGATGAAGAGCCACAAACTCCGGCTGTGAGAAGATCAGCTCAAGAAAGAAGGCAGCCAGAAAGGTATAGTCCATCTGCTTTCTGTTCAAACTTTGGTTTGTCTGTTACTGATGATGATCCCAGAACTGTGAAGGAAGCAGTGGATTCAGAGGATGGAAAACTCTGGAAAGAGGCCATGGTTGATGAAATGGCATCTTTGCACAAAAATGAGGCGTGGGATCTGGTGGAGTTGCCGGCTGGAAGGAAACCCATTGGCAGCAAATGGGTGTTCAAGAAGAAGACAAATGCAGAAGGGAAGGTGGAGAAATACAAAGCTCGGTTGTAGCAAAAGGTTATTCCCAGGTGCCGGGAATTGATTTTGGTGATATTTTTTCTCCTGTTGCCAAGGTAACTTCTATTAGATTACTTTTATCTGTTGCTGCTGCTTTTGATTTTGAGGTTAGAACAGATGATGTTTGAAGACAACAATTTCTTCACGGGGATTTAGAAGAGGAAATCTACATGAAGCAACCTGAAGGCTTTGGATGAAGGGTAAGAAAGACTAGTTATGCAAAGTTAAAGAAGTCTCTGTATGGGTTAAAACAGTCACCAGGATGTAGGTATCAAAAATTTATACATTTCATACGGGGACTTGGCTTCACCAGAAGCAAAGCAGATCATTGTGTGTATTTTAAATTAATTGGTGACCGTGTTATTTATCTGGTCTTGTATGTGGATGATATGTTGTTGGTTGGAAAATGACAAAGAAATTATCCAGGATTTGAAGACCCAATTGTCCTCCAAATTCGACATGAAAGATCTCGGTGCTGCAAACTATATTTTGGGCATGGAAATTAAAAGAGATCGGGCAAAGAGGAAGCTCTGGTTAAACCAGAGGGAGTATGTCAAGACAATACTACAGAGGTTTAATATGCAGGATAGTAAACTGGTGAAGGTTCCTATTCCTGTAGGTGTGGGTTTATCTGTTGAACAGTGTCCGCAAGACCACAAGAAGAGGAAGAGGATATGTCCCCGTTGTTCCATATGCAAGTGCAGTCGGTAGCTTTGATGTATTGCCATGGGTCTGTTCTTAAGACCAGACATTGACATGCAGTGGGAGTATTGAGTAGGTTTATGTCAAAACCAGGGAAGGAGCACTGGACATCAGTGAAGCGTGTTTTTTCAAGCGTATTTTGCGTGCACCTCTAGTGATTATTGTTTGTGCTACCAAGGAAGACCAGGATTGGATAGAGTGTTGGATATTCGTGGCTTTGTTGATGCAGACTGGGCTAGAGATCTGGATCAGAGAAGATCTACAAGTGGGTATGTGTTTACCTATTTGGAGGTGCAGTCAGTTGGATGAGTAAGAAACAATCTGTAGTGGCACTATCAACTACAGAGGCAGAATACATGGCAGCCACTCATGCAAGCAAGGAAGCAGTTTGGTTGCAGAGATTGTGTTCAAGTATGGGGTTAGTACAGGGAGCTATAAGGATAGACTGGGACAGCCAAAGTGCAATTTTCTTGGCAAAGAACCCTGCTTATCATTCAAAGACAAAGCACATTGATGTTCAGTATCACTTTGTGAGGGATATGATAGAAGACAAAAAGGTGTTGCTGGTAAAGGTGGACACTTTGAAGAATACTGCAGATGCATTGACAAAATCTGTGAGCTCGAAGAAGTTCTCTTGGTGTAGAGAAACAATGGGCATTTCAGGGCTGGAAAAATGACTAAGCTCTCCTGTGGCCCCCTGTGGAAAGAAAACAACAAGTG
>APFE030072846.1:0-15447 GCA_000404065.3 Pinus taeda
TGCCACTACATGTGTAATGTCTGGTCTATTACAGACCATCGCATACATCAAGCTACTGACTCCTCTTGCATATGGAAAATGAGAGATGTCCTCTTCCTCTTCTTGTGTCTTGGGACACTGTTCAACATATAACTTTACTCCTACATGAATAGGAACCTTCATTGGTTTACTATCTTGCATATTAAACCTCTGCAATATTGTCTCGACATACCTCATCTGGTTTAACCAGAGCTCCCTCTTTACCTGATCTCTTTTAATTTCCATGCCCGAAATATAATTTGCAGCACCAAGATCCTTCATATCGAATTTGGAGGACAAATGGGTCTTCAAATCCTGGATAATTTCTTTGTCATTTCCAACCAACAACATATCATCCACATACAAAACTAGATAAATAACATAGTCACCAGTTAATTTAAAATAAACACAGTGATCTGCTTTGCTTCCGGTGAAGCCAAGTCCCCGTATAAATGTATCAAATTTCTGATACCACATCCTTGGTGACTGTTTTAACCCATACAAATACTTCTTTAACTTCCATACCAGTTCTTTCTTACCCTTCACCACAAATCCTTCAGGTTGCTTCATGTAGATGTCCTCTTCCAGATCCCTGTGAAGAAATGTTGTCTTCACATCCATTTGTTCTACCTCAAAATCCAAAGAAGCAACAACAAATAAAATTAATATAATAGAAGTTACCTTAGCAATATGAGAAAAAATATCACCAAAATCAATTCCTGACAACTGGGAATAACCTTTTTCTACCAACTGAGCTTCGTATTTCTCCACCTTTCCTTCTACATTTGTCTTCTTCTTGAACACTCATTGGCTGCTAATGGGTTTTCTTCCAGCTGGCAACCCCACCAGATCCCAAGCCTCATTTTTGTGCAAAGATGCCATTTCATCAATCATGGCCTCTTTCCAGAGCTTCCCATCCTCTGAATCTACTACTTCCTTCACATTTATCGGATCATCATTAGTAATATATAAAGAAAAATTGTAACAGAAAGCAGATGGACTATAACTCTCTAGCTGCCTTCTTTCTCGAATTGATCTTCTCACACCTGCAGTTTATGGCTCTTCATCTTCTGATTCCTGCTTTGTTGTAGAGTCTGATTCTTCCTCCTTTAGCTCAAACACTGAGTCTCCATCTTTCATCCTCAGGTTATACAACTTTTTCCACAGGAACAGTTTAGGTGTTTATTAAAGGAATTTACTAAAGTGTTATAAACCATAAAACCTAAACCCTAATCACTAAACCCTAAGAATTTTTAAATATTTTAAACCCAAAACCCTAAAAACTAAACGCTAAGAATTATGTAATATTATAATATAAAACCCTTCAAGAGAAATAAAATTACCTTGCAAATTCCCCTAGTCTCCACATAAATGAGGAACACACTCCAACACAATTTACTCCTCTATATCCAATGACAAGTGTTAGCGTAGAATGAGAGAAATAGATTTTTTTTTACTACATACAAGAAGTTTTAGCATAATGAGTGAGTTACGTTAGACTAACAGATTTAGTATCAAAACATGGAATTGAAATTGAGATAGAGCACATAAAAGAACACATACAAGGAATTACAGCGAGTAGCAGAGAATTAAAGCCAACACAACTTACAGAGTTGCAGAGTGGTGCCATGGCTATGTGAACCAAGCGAAGGAGGGAAACGAGGTTGTAAATTGAGGTTAGGTGTTTTGAATAACCTTACAAAACCCACAATTTGATCCAAACTTTCACTCTAGGTTATTAAGGGAATTATGATTTTCCTCAAATCATATGAATATGATGTGGAGTGGGTATCATGGTATTAAACAATAGCACCAAATCTAACCTATTTCCAATCCATTAATATGAAAGGATGAAGTTTTAAAACTAGAATGAATATTTAATTTGATATATGGCAAATATAGCATGGTAAGGCTTGAAATCAATTACAGGGAACAAAAACATAAATTAAGTTGTGTTATACAAGGAAATCATGTAGCTAAATTATAATCATATTAAATGAAATTGATATTCTTCGCAACAAACAATGCTAATGGATAGTAATGTGATACATTCAAAAAATAACCATACATAGAAAAATATTGAATTCATCAGTTGTCAATCTTAAGAATTCAAAACATATTCCTTGTAATGTAATGAAAATTAATAGCATATACTAGTAGTATACAACATGGAAATAGGGTAGAGAAAGAAATATACAATACTAATATTCAAGATTCATGCTCAATTTTGGTAATTTTAAAGAAAAATGATTTCTTTTTGTATGAGATGGACCTATGTTACACTTATCTTACCCTAGCCCAGCCTATCCTAGTCTACTTTCACTTAACTAAAACTATTCTAGTGTAGCCTAGGCAAGTCTAGCCTACACTATCATATCTTAGTTTACTCTAGCCTAGCCTATTCAACCGTAGCCTAACATAATCTAGCATAATTGGGCCTAGCCTACTCTCACATGACTTAGCACACTCTAGCCTATCCTAGCCTATCCTAGCCTAGACAAGCCTAGATTGCACTAGCTTGGCCTACCCTAATCTATCCTAGCCTCACCTATCCTATCATCACCTATCCTAGCCTCACATATCCTCGGTTATCATGGCCTACTTTACTCTAGACTAGCCTATTGTAACCTATTGTATCCTAGCTTACCTTAGCCTACCCTACAATACACTAGCCCTAGCATAGCCTAATTTATCCTAGCCTAGCCTAGCCTACTCTATCCTACCCTAGCCTACAGTAGCCTAGTCTAGCCTAGCCTAGCTTAAACTAGCCTAGTCTAACCTAGCCTAGAGTACACTACTCTGTTCTAGCCTAGGGTAGCCTACACTAGCCTAGTCTTGCATAACCTATCCTACTCTTGTGTGGCTAGCCTACACTAGCTTAGTCTAGTCTAACCTAGCTAGATTACATTAGCATAGCCTAACCTACTTTACTCTAGCCTATGTAGCCTAGCCTTGCCTAGCATTTCCTAAGATAACCTTGGCTAGCCTAGCCTAGCTTAGCCTACTCTAACGTAGACCATTGTTAGCATATATTTGTGTAGCCTAACGTACCCTACCCTAGTTTAATCTATCCTAGTCTAGCCTACACTAGCCTAGTCTAGCTTAGCCTAACTTACCCTACCCTAGTCTAGCCTAGGCTAACCTAACTTTGCCTACTCTTGCCTAGCTAGCCTACACTAGTTTAGTCTAGTCTAGCTTAGCTAGCCTACACTAGCTTAGTCTAGTCTAGCCTAGCTAGTTACTTTGGCATAGCCTAACCTACTTTACTCTAGCCTCCCTAGCCTAGCCTTGCATAGCCTAGGATAGTCTACTCTAGCCTATACCCTTTTTACCATATATTTGTCTATCCTAACCTACTCTAGCCTGGATTTCTATAGCCTAACCTAGTGTAGCCTTTCCTAGCGTAACCTAGCCTGCTTTAACATAAGATATCCCACTCCAACATGGCATAGCCCTGCCTAGGATAGGCTACACTAGTTTAGATTACTCTAGCCTAGCCTACTATAGCCTAGCCTAGTCTAGCCTACTGTAGCCTAGCCTAGTCTAGCCTAACCTATTCTAGCCTAGGCTAGCCTAGCTTTTCCTAGTCTACTAGGGCCTAACCTATCCTACTCTATCTTGATGTAATCTAGACTAGCCTAGCCTATCCTATCCTACTCTAGCATATCCTAGCATACTATAGTCTACTCTAGCCTAGGCTAACCCACTCTAGCCTATCCTACACTACGATAACCTAAAGGAGCCTACTTTACTCTAACCTACAGTACTCTAGCCTAGCCTAGCCTCGGCTAGCCTACTATATCCCAGCATACCTTAGTAAAACCTAGTCTATCCTACTCTACTCTAACTTACCCTACTGAATATGTTCTTACTTGTCCTAGCCTATCAAATCCTATAGTAGCCTACTTTAGCCTAGCCTAGTCTAACCCACATTATCCTATTCTATTGTAGACTAGCCTAAACAACATGATCCTATTTTAGCTTAGCCTTCCATACCTTTCCCTAGCCCAACCCAATGCAGCTTAGCCCATCTCCACCAAGCCTAACATATCCTGACTTAGCCTAGTCTAGCCTACTCTCACCGAGACTAGCGTAGCTTAACCTACTCTACCCTATCCTAGCCTATCCTAACCTAACCTACTCTACCATAACATAACCTACTCTAGAATATCCTAGCCTAGCCTAACCTAACTTATTCTAGCCTAGCTCAGCCTAGACTAGCCTAGCCTATCTTGGCCTAGCCTACTATATCCTGGCATTACCAAGCGTATCCTAGTCTATCCTAGCATAGCCTAGCCTAGCCTAACCTACTCTATCATACTCTTCCCTAAACTAGCCTACCCAATTCCAACCTACTCTAGCCTAGCTTAACCCAATCCAGCCTAGCTTGTTCTAACCTAACCTGACCTATCCTAGCCTAGCTTATCCTACTCTAGCCTACTAGCCTAAACTAACCTAGCCAGGTGTAATCAGCCTTCCCATTCTATGCTAGACTAGCATACTTTATCCAAGCCTAGCCTAGACTAGCCTAGCTTAGGCTAGCTGACTTTAGCATAGCCTAGGGTAGCCTAGCCTATGTTAGCCTAGCCTACATTATCCTATCCTAGCCTACCCTACTCAAGAATAATTTTTCCTTTCCTAGCCTTCTCTAACGCAGGCCAACCTACTTTAGCATAAGCTAGCCTACCCTACCCTATTGGAGCCTAGCCTACTCTAGCATAGCCTAACCTAGCCTCTCCTATCCTACTGTAAGCCTAACCTACGCTACTCTATCCTACTTTAGCCTAGCCTAAACTATCATAGCCAACTATATCCTACTCTTGCCTAGCCTAGCCTACATTAGCCTACCCTTTCCTAGCATAGCTAAGCCTACACTGTCATAGCCTAGATATGCCTAGCATAGCCTAGCCTACTCTTCCTTAGCCTCTACTAGTATAGCCTATTGAGTCCTATGCTAATCTAGCCTAACATACTCTATCCTAGCCTAGCTTAGCCCATGATGGCATAGCCCAGCGTAGCCTTACATAGCCTAGACTATTCTAGCCTAGCCTAACCTAGCCTAGCCTAGCCTACTCTAGCCTAGCCTATCTTAGCCTACTCTTACCTAGCCTAGCCTATCTTAGCCTACTCTTGCCTAGCCTAGGCTACCTACTCTAGCATATCCTAGCCTAGGCTACTCTAGGCTACCTACTCTAGCATATCCTAGCCTAGCCTAGCCTAGCCTAGCCTACTATAGGTTACCCTAGGCTACCCTACTCTATCCTAGCCTAGCCAAGCCTACTCTAGCCTAACCTAACTTAGCCTACTCTAGCCTAGCTTATCTTATCCTAGCCTGGTATATACTAACCTAGCATAGCCTAACCTACTCTAGCCTTCTCTAGCCTAGCCTACTCTACTCCAACCTACTTTATCCTACTCTACCTTAGCCTAGTCTAGAATATCCTATCCTAACATTTTCTAACCTACTCTAGCTTATCCTAGCCTAGCCTTTCCTACTCTATCCCATTATAGCCTTGGTTAGCCTACTCTATCCTAGCTTACTCTAACCTATACTATTCTAGCATAACCTACCTTAGCATAGCCTAGTATATCGCAACATACCATAGCCTAGCCTACTCTACGTTAGCCTACTCTAGCCTAGTCTAAGTTAGCCTACTCTACTCTACCTTACTCTATCCTACTCTACCCTAGCTTATCCTACTCTACCCTAGCCTAGTCTTGCCTATCCTATCCTAACCTTTTCTAACCTACTCTAGCCTTTCCTACCCTATCCTACCTTAGCTTACCTTATACTACTCTATCCTCCCTTACTCTAGCCTAGACTATTATAGCCTAACCTAATCTAGCCTAGCCTACTGTAGCCCACTCTAACCAACTATCCAACTGTAGCCTAGTCTAACATATTTTAGCCTAACCTTTCCTGGTCCACCTTAGTCTACTCTATCTTAACCTCACCCTGCCTACTCTAGCTTAGCATAGGCTAGCCTAGCCTACTCTAGCCTAGATTAACCTAGCTTAGCCTAGCCTACTCCATCCTACCTTACATTACTCTAGGCGAGCCTACTCTAGCCTCACCTAGCCTAGCCTAGCCTAACCTAGTCTACTCTATCCTACTCTAGCCTAGCCTACCTTAGTGTACTCAATCCTATCCTAGCCTAGCCTATTCTTTCTTAGCTTCGCCTAGCCAACTCTAGTGTAGTCTTGCTTAGCCTACTCTATCCTTGTCTTACTTAGCCTACTCTAGCCTAGCCTAGGCTACTTTAGCCTAGCAGAGCCTATTTTATCCTACCCTATGCTAGCCTACCATAGCCTATTGTACCCTATCCTAGACTACCCTACTCTAAGTTAGCTTAGCATAGCCTACTCTACTCTAGTTACTCTAGCTTACTTTAGGCTAGCCTAGTCTATTCTACCCTACTCTACTGTAGCCTATTGTAGTATACTCTAGGAATTTATACATACATGATGTAGTTGAGACATTAATAAAACACATATTCAATATTAATGTATAAAAATATTTACATCACTATTTGATTTTATAATATAGATTTTAATAGAAACACAATATCCCTTCATATTATATCAATTCAAACAATTTTTCATTATATTATCTGAGTTAAAAATATACCATATTGTAGAACTTAATAACATATTAATTATATAAATTTTAAAATCATTTAAAAAATAAACTGAACTAAATAACCTTAATAAAAAAATTATTTTGAAATAAATGAAAGTATATAGTATTAATAAAAAAATAAATACAAAAAAAAATTATTTAACATATATTACATCTATTAATATCTAATTTAATAATGAAAATATATAAAAGCTAACCATAATAATTATGTAAAAACAAAATCTAAGATAAAAAATTAGAAGATGTAATCAAAAATGCATTTATAAAATGTAAAAACATAACTTACATATATTATTGGACAAAGCCATTTAATCTAAACTACATTGTAGGAGAAATTTAACTTAATAATAAAATGGGCACCTATTAAAAAATGATTTTTAGAATGATAAGTTACAAAACTCATTTTAATAATTGTGATAATTGCCAAAGATACTCCAGACAATACTCACCCCAAACTAAACTAAATAAATAGGAAACCTACGTGAATAAAACAAAACTACAATGCAATTTAACTCATCAAAATAAAACAAAACTACCTTACAATTAGATTGAAAGAACATTTACTTTCCTCTTACAATGTTATTGAAACTCCACTTACTTCCAATACTAGTGGTGAAACTAAAATAAAAGTACATTAGAAGTTGTAAAAGTACATAATTGGATGCATAATTGACCGATTAAAAATGGAAAGAAAAAGGATGTATCCTCTTTCATGGGACTTTATTACTTACATTCGCCCAAAAGAATAAAATTGGAAAAGAATAGTAAAAAATTACACCCAAGCAGATAAAAAAGAAACGATAAGAAAACATGCAGTAAGAAAGAAAATCCATCTATAGAAAATCTATAAAAACTAATGGAAAATCTATGGACCATCTGTTAGTTCACTGTACATTTTCAAAAGAAGTATGGAACTAAGCATGAAAAAACGTAACAAGAAGTTTGGCTCCACCAAGAGACACAGAGGGTCCGTGAACTAAAAATTAGTATGCAGCGAAAACGGAAATCTTAAAGAGAAAATTAAGCCAATGGAGTTATACTTCTGAAGGGAGGTCTTCACACAAAGGTGCAACTGAAGTGAACAATGATGAGAGGATTTTTCATTTTACAATCACGGAAAAGCAATGACCACTTTAAAGTTAACATGAATAAACTGTAGGTCCCATCAGAGAAATTGCAATATATGCCTTTGAAGTAAAAAAACCAGTAAAAATCGTTAACGACTAAACCTAGAACGCAAATATTATTTGGGTAACTAAAATGGTTAAGGATACTGATCTTTTTTTTATAGCTAGTAGATCGTGGGGCAATTAAAAGACAAACAGACAAAAATAGGCAAGGATAGAATATATATCTATTAGGCCAGTCGTGCTTGGGGCGATTACAACGAAAAAAAAGACAAAACCGGTTTTATATAAATAGTTACCTGTACAGAATGCCAATCGACACAAGTAGAAAGATCAACTCCTCTCCCTCCCTTCTTTCGAAGCTTTCCATCTGCCAGAGAATCATAAAAGTATGTTCTTGTATTTTCATTTTAGATTGAAGTTAGAAACCAAAAACCAGAGTTATAATCGTGACAACAATTAAGAGGATTTCCCTTGCCGACAACCGTTAGCCAGAAATGACGCAGGTCATGTAGACGCTTGCTTCTGCAAAGAAAATTGCAACGTGGCACAGGCCAAAAGGCTATTTAAGTACCTTTTTGGTGTCATGTAGTCCACACCCATTTCATATATTAGAAATGGTTTGGTATATGAAATCGTTTGGGACGCTTAGATCTAAGAAAAAAATAAAAAGGAGAATGGTCAGAGAAATGATTAAGTTAGTGAAAATATAGAAAAGTGGAGAACAATCGTCTGGTAAACAACTATATTAATGTTGATCGCCCATTTATTCTACCCATCCCTACAGTAAAAAATATACAATCTGTCGAACAGACTATCACATACTGTATTTGTTTTTGAATTACAATTTCAATCATATTTCACTTGGAATTCAGAAATAGAATTAGAAACTGAAACCCAATTCAAGAATCACTTCTAACTTTCACCGGCACCACAGCTCGATAGAGGGTACCTCTGGCTGATAGGGTACCTCTGGCTGGTACAATGCACTAAATAATTTCAAGGCCAACAATGTTGTCATGGCCCATAGATCCAGCAACAGTGTCGTCAGTCAGTACGAAATGATATCCGCGGCATCAACCAGAGTTTAAGTCCTCCGTCCTCTCCTCGCTTTCATCCGCGCTGCAACCTCGGTACGAGCACTGAAAATTTGAGCATTACGAGCACCTGCAGAGGCTGAGAGGCACAAGGAAAAGCCATTAAGTCCATCTTTCCCGAACGCGTCCTTTCATATCATGCATCTGCTATCATAATATGCTAGCTCTCCTATTAGAAATAGGAATGGAATTCAAAATAAGAACTGGAATCTCACCTGCGCTCCCACTCCCACCTTTTAGCCTCCCACTCCCCGCTTTTACGCTGACACACCACTAACGCATGGAACATGAATTCAAGAACGAGAATTGGAATCTCACCTGTGCTCCCACTCCCAGCTTTTACGCTGACACACCATAACACATGGTAACGAGAATTGGAATCTCACCTGTCCTCCCACTCCCAGCTTTTACGCTGACACACCACTGACACATTCAACAGAAATTCAAGAACGAGAATTAGAATCTCACGTGCGCTCCCACTTCCAACAGGGATTCAAGAACGAGAATTGGAATCTCACGTGCCCTCCCACTTTTAGCTTTTACTCTAACAGACCACTCAAACATTGAACAATAACGAAAATTTTAAAAGGTTCAAAAATTTTAAAAGGTTCCAAATTTATACGAACGATCCTCGATTGTAAAGAGACACAATTTGAAAAAATAATATTATTTTAAATATAGATTTAACATGATTTTATAGGGATCTATTTTATCTATTTTTTCATTTGTAATTTTTTTTATGAATAGATATTGTTTAAATGTTTTGTATATTTATTTATTTCTTTTGATTTCATAAAAGAAAATTAGGAGTAGACATTATTTAAATGTTTTGTATAGTGATTTATTTATTTTTAGATTTTTATTTTCTTGAATATGATCAAAATTTCAATTTCATGATAGACGAACATGGTTACACATACCGGGCTATAGAATGAGCATCTAGGCTCAATGAGTAAATCAGCCTAAATGGAAATCTTTTTGCTATTACAAATGTTTTTATTAATCTAAAATAAATTTTTATATCTAAGATGACGAATGTATAAATTATGAGATAAAATCATCCATGGAAATCCTTCTGCCACAGAAAATATTTTTATCAAGATAAAACATTTTTTTTTATGAATGGGAAATAACTATAAGGCATTATAATGTTATGATGTTTTTTTATTATAATATATATTTAATTTAGTAAAAAATAATTAATATTGAAATATATAAATTTTTGAAACTAATTAAATTTCATTTTTAAATAATATTAATAAAATGTTTTTAACTAAGTTCATATTAATTTGTTAAAGAAAAATTATTAAAACTTTCTTTATTTAAATTTAATTGAACTTCTTTGTTGAAAATAAATGATCCTTTGTAGTAGGGTAGTTTAATTGGTGATGGACAGGGTAGTTCAATTGCTAAAAGAATAATGAATATGTAGTAGTTAAGAAATTCCAGGTTCAAAAATCCCACAAAAATGGTAAACCATAGATTAGTAGCCCCGTGTGAAATTGAATAAACTATGAGATGGGATGTTAAAACAAACCTAAAAAGGAATAAAAACTGTTAAGTGCAAAAGTGGCCAAGGCTATGTGGGATAAATAATTAACCTCAGTTCATCAACTGACTTTCATTGGTTACAAACATTCCATATCAAACCCAAAGTCATGGAAAAAAGAGAAATGTTAAAGCATTTAATGGAGTGCATGCATCCTATCGTAAAAGATATACATGAGCAATAAAAGATATACATCAACCTACTTTTCTCTAATCATATATGCCTCAATCGATATATATGGTTTCTTACCACGGATACATTCAACAACCGTTTCAGGGAGAAATCCCCAATCAGCCAAAAGTTTTCAAGAGATGTAAGTCTCCTTTTCAACAACTGTTTCAGAGCTCGATGCAACCTTGTCCAGTAATTTTTGGGAATTTTCTCATCATATTTTAGAACACTTATGATATTTACAGGTTGCTTTATTGGAATACTTGAAACATTAATGCATAATTGTGTGATGGCATTGGATGGATGGAGTGGGTGTTTTTTAAACGATCATAATCTCAGCATTGTCTCATCATTTTCAAGAACACTTTTTGTATTTACACGTTACTTTATTACTTTATTTGTGATAGTAATGGAGGGATGGAGTGGGTGTTTTTTAAGGGAATCACAAGGAATTGGGAAATGATATTAATCGATAATGATTTAAGCTTCTTTGAATTATTAAATTCTCTAATTATTTACAAATTTATCGACCAAATAATTTTTAATATCTAAATCAATTTTAAAATAAATTAAACTGTCAAAATAAAATTTTAAAATATAAAGAATTTTGATACCGAAAAATATCAAGTAAGAAGATTCCACTTACTAGAATTTTCGTCAAAGTAAAAATATTTCACTTATTTAACCCAATTAAAAAACACTTTTCATTATAATCATAGCCTATTTTTTAAACATAAATTAAAATCTCAAAAACCAAATTTTAAAATACAAAGAATTTTGATACAGAAAAACCCAAAGTAGGAAGATTCCACTTATTGAAATTTTAGTCATGCAAGTACAAAGATTTCACTCATTTAAACAAAATAAAAAAGCTCTTTTTATCATAATCCTTGGCTATTTTTTAACATTTAAATCATTTTTAAAATGGGGTGAAATCCCAAGAAACCGAGATTTAAAATATATGGAATTTTGATCCTGAAAAACCAGACTACGGAGATTCCACAGCTTTCAAAAAACTTAAAAACTTAGCCTAATCTATATGACGAACATGATTGGAATTTGGATTTTTAACCTATCATACAATTTATTTTTGATGTTTTATGTCTTTATACTTTCTATCAAGAAACGTTATGTTCAAATTTTTTCCCTTCAAAAGTGAATTTAGCATAATAAATTAACTGGTTACCAATAAAGTGTTTATTTTTCTAAAACAATTGAAGTGTAGCGGGCATTTTTTGAAAGAATGAACTCAGTATTGTAGTCACAAGATTTAAACATTACTTTATCATGTCATTTTCTAAAAAAATGGTGGTGGGTAGCTATCTCCAGTGTTTTATATCAAATGACATAATTGCTAGTTGAGTAAGGTGGGATGACTCCTTTTCTTTGGAATGAAAATATCCATTGATCATTTATATCAAGGAACTTTTATAGATGGTGGTCATCAATTTGTCTTCTATAACTAGTTTCTCTCTCTTCTCTCCAAAATTATGGATAATTAGGATTAGAGTTCTTTGAAATGTTTCTAAAAAGAAACTTTTATTAATATGTTATTTTGTTTTTATTAGAGATTGCAAAAAATAGTGAATAAAAATCAAAGCCTATCATTTACTTCATTATATAACCATAATTGTAGGGCCAATGCCAACAATTTTGTTTTCTGTGTTTCAGCCATAAAAACTTAATTGAAAATCTTATTCTTTTGCATATCTAGTTGAGAGTCCTAATATTTCCTTATTTATCATTATAATGTTATTTATTCAAATTGTTATATGGTATTGCATGCAACATTATAGAAAATATACCAAAAACTAACTTATTAAACCTTTATAGTTTACTTAATTGGCCTAATGATTGAGTCCTTTAACTTTGGTAATTAATATCCTATCCCTACTGGATCTAAAGTACCCTATCACTGTCAATTCATCACCTTGAATTGTTCTTGTTGAATATCCTTAAGGTGATTTATATATGGGTAAACCTCCTTTGTAGGTTAAAGACTTCTTCATCACCTTGAATTATTCTTTTTGAATATCCTTAAGTCAATTTGTATATGGCTAACCTCCCTTATAGTTTAATTACAACTAAGTAAATGGAGAATGACTACTGAGGTGAAATCTCTAAGAATTATCTTGTTTTGATGTTTGAATTTTCCTAGTGAAGATTTGTAGTAGGCTTGCAGGATTTTGAGTAATTTAGAATAGACCAAATAGTTCATGAGAAAATACACATGTTCATCACAATTTAAATAGAAATAAAGAGATAACTAAATTTTAATTAAAATATACTTTATTTCTTTTACATAAAGTTTTATATATATATATATCAAACATGAATGGACATAATAGTTTAAATGTATGATATTTAAGTGCAATGTTTCAACTTATGTATCTGATACTTATTCCTTGGCATAATACAATTTACGGTTTATTATAAGTAATTTGTTTTCACCTTCAGATATCATAGCAATTAGAATTTTTGTAATAGATTCACCAATATGGAAAGATGGTCAAATTTAATTTAACTCTACATAATTTCTTTTATTCAATTTATTATATCTTGTTTTTATGGTGAAGAGATGTTGTTATCCTCTTTAATAAGTATCAAATATCTCACAGGACATGTTTTCCCCTAGTTTATCAAATAATTTTAGAAAAGTGTTGATAACCTTACATCTGAATAGGTGCTTGAGGGTGGGAGAATATGTTCTCATGAGTTTGGTTTATCTTGCATCATTAAGAGGACAAGTCATTATCCTCTTGATCTAGGTTGATATCAAACTTATGACATTATTTTCATTTCCATTTAACTAGGGTTGTTAAGGAAAAACCCATATCACTCTAATTTAAGTGCATAAAATTCTTTCGATTGTAAAACAGGACTGAGACTCAGTCTGAAAGCTGAGCGTCAGACTGAATATCTGAAGGTCACGTGTTCTATCCACGCTCAACAACCTAACGATGGTTTCCCTCGTTCTTCAATGGTGATTTCGCAATCACAATCTCTCCTTGGCAATATGTGAAGATTTCTTAAGGAGGGAAATGATGGTCATGCCCAATTTCGATCAGCGATGAACAGTTGGTAGAGGATCTTCGAAGATTATAGAAAATGAGTGGTAACGACAATGTTGTTGCCTCCATATCTTATTGGGAGAGCGTCAAGGAAAAGCTGAGCGTACTGAATATCTGAAGGTCATGTGTTCGATCCATGCTCCGGTCCATGCTCAACGCACCTAAAACTTCATAATTTTAGTTCTAATCACACTAGAGGTAAGGAAGTCATTTCTGTCCATTCGAATTATCTTAACATTCTATAGCTGCGCCTCTTCTCCTTCGATCCTTGTTTTAAAGTCTTCTTTATAATTTTTTTCCGCAACTGTTGATATCATAGATGGATAATTAATTTTGTTTTAAGATGTGAAGCCATGCCTTTTTTTTCGAACCTTGTTTTATGGTATGGATAGGGTTTATTTTTTCCTGCACCTATGGATATGGTTTAATATTTTTTCCTGCACATGAGGATAATTTTGTTTATAATTATTTTGCTGCAACTCGGGGAAGCACTTATTGATACTTTTCGTGTTCCATTATTTTTTTCACATTTCATTGTCTGATCCAGTAACTATGGATAATTTTATGGATAATTTTGTTTGCAAGTTTATGAATCCGATTCTACTACTATGGATAGGGTTTATGTTTATGGACAATTTTGTTGGCACATTTCAAATGTTAAGCACTTGTTAAGCATTTGAATTGGAAAATATTTATTTATATTTTTCGTTTTCATTACAATTAGTCCTCACTATTCGTCTGTCCTCACACTCAATTGCAATTAGTATTCAATTAGTACATTGATACTTCTACTACTATGGATACACTCAATTGCAATTAGTCTTCAATTAGTACATTGATACTTCTACTACTATGGATAGGGTTTATGTTTATGGACAATTTTGTTGGCACATTTCAAATGTTATGCACTTGTTAAGCATTTGAATTGAAAAATATTTATTGATATTTTTCGTTTTCATTACAATTAGTCCTCACTATTCGTCTGTCCTCACACTCAATTGCAATTAGTCTTCAATTAGTACATTGATACTTTTCTTCATGTTCCATTACAATTAGTCCTCAAAATTCGTCTCTCCTCACACTCAATTACAACAATGGAGGAACACACTCAATTACAAAACAATTGGTCCTCAAGATTCGTGTGTCCTTACACTCAATTACAATTACTCCTCACCCCAGCCAAGCCAATTAAATTTGCTTCTAAAATATAAACACAAATAACAGCAAAACCTGAATGGATACAGAGTGCTACGGCTAAGTTGTCTTAAGAGTAGTGAAGGTATTGAAGGCATAGTGCTGTTTTGGTAATCTTTTGTTTCGGCCAAGGACGAAGAAGATATTTGTAGTTCCATTTGAGATCACATCAAGCCATACAAGGACGAAGAAGATATTTGTAGTTCCATTTGAGATCACATCAAGCCATAGAGTATGTGTGGTGGTATTCCATCGTGATTATCATATTATTATTGTTATAAAATATGAGTGTATTCCATTTTATGGTTATGCTTATGAACAGTGGAGGTATTTTGAAGTTTCATTGTGTTTGTAGGTTATATTTGCGGTCTGCAGAATTTGTCTATGGTAATTGCGTGTGGTAATTGCCTTTTTTTGTTTATTTTATTTTTTAAAGAATTTATATAATTTTCTAAGTTGATTTCAAAAATAGTTAGGGTCATTAACAATAAACAATAAATATTGAGTATAAAGTTTTGTTAATTAAATTATTTTTTTCATAATTATATATATATATATATATATATATATATATATATAT
>APFE030072856.1:4902-74454 GCA_000404065.3 Pinus taeda
CCCCTGTGACCCCCCCGCTGCGCAATCGGCACAATGAAGAGGGGGCTCCGCCCCCCTCTAAACCCCTACGTAGGTTAGTTGTGGAAAGAATATAAAACAACCAACAGAGTCAAGGAAAGACAGATCCAAGTCCAAATCGGGGATAGTGTGCTGGAAATGCGGGAATAAAGGACACCTGAAGAAACACTGCAAGTCTCAGAAGGGAAAATAAGGAGATACGCAACAAAAAATAATCATGAAGAGAATGTGACAGGTGACGTGTTCCAAGATACTTTGATTCTTTCATTAAAAAATATTATTTATGTCTGGGTGGTAGATTTAGGGGTCTCATTCTATGCCACACCTGATAGGAAACATTTTCATGATTATGTTTAAGGAGATTTTGGTCAGGTTCGATTGGGCGATGATAAACCCTGTAAAATCATTGGAATGGGTACATTTTTCATAAAACAACAGAATGTGAATCAATCGCTGTTGAAGGAGGTAAGACATGTTCCAGATCTGAAGAAAAATCTTATTTCAATAAGGCGGTTGGGAGGTGAAGGTTGTGTGACTACTTTTATAGATAAAACCTGGAAGGTCACTAAAGGAGCCATGGTAATTGCAAAAAAAGAAAAGGTTGGTACATTGCATTTATGCAATGGTATTTCTAATTTTGTTAATGCTTTAACCTCTATAGGAGAAGATATGGCATTGTGACATCATAGGCTTGGGCACGAGTGAGAAGGGGATGCAAATTCTTCACTTAAGAAATTTGTTGCCAGGTTTGAAGCATGTTGATTTAAAATCCTATGAGAATTATGTTTATGGAAAATAGAAGAGAGTCAGATTCCTCAGAGTTGGGAAAGAAAAAGAGCGAAAAAATAGAGCTTGTGTATATAGATGTATGGGGACCTACTCACGTATCATCTCTCGGTGGCTCTCCTTATTGTGTTACTTTTATTGATGATGCAACAAAAAAACCTGGATTTATTGTATTCGAAATAAATCTGATGTATCTGATACTTTCAAGAAATGGAAAGCTTTGGTTGTAAATGAGACAAGAAAAAGGTTGAAGTGTCTCAGATAAGACAATGGAAGTGAATATTGCCGCAAAGAGTTTGATAGGTATAGTTCAGAGAATGGAATTCACAAAGAGAAGATAGTTCCAAGAACACCACAAGAAAATGGTATGTCAGAAAGGATGAACAAGATAATCATGGAGTGTGCAAGGTGCATGAGATTGCATGCAGGATTGCCTTTACAATTTTGGGCAGATGCTGTAAATGCTGTTGTTTATCTAATAAACAAAGGACCTCCATTTTCTTTGGATGGTGGTATTCTATAGGAGGCATGGACAGGTAAAAAGGTAAATTACTCATTTTTAAAGAGTTTTGATTGTGAAGCATTTGTCCACATTAATTAAAAAATAGAACAAAGCTTGAGGCAAAATAAAAGAAATGTACCTTTATTGGATATGGTGTTAATAATTTTGGTTATCGCTTTTATGATTATGAAAAACACAAAATCATTAGAAGAAGAGATGTCATATTCAATGAAAAGGTTTTGTATAAGGATCAGCTATAGGAAAAGAAACAAGAAAAATAAAAGAATACATAGTGCTTGATGAGATCATAGAAAAAGTGATGGTGCCTGAAAATCATAATGATCAACAACCAGAGCAACAACAACAAACACCTCAAACAATTGAAAGTGGTGTTAGAAGATCTACCAGGATAAGCAGACCCCCAGAACGATATTGTTGATTAATTTTGGTGAACCAGAATGTTATGAAGAAGCAATGCAGGTAGAAACTAGGAAGAAGTGGGAACAAGCCATGAAAGAAGAGATGGACTCCTTAGCACATAATTAGACTTGGGACTTAGTCAGGTTGCCTGCAGGTAAAACAACATTGCAGAATCAATGGGTTTACAAGATGAAGGAAGAAGATGGAGGTAGAAAAAGGTATAAAGCTAGACTTGTGATGAAGGGGTTTGCACAGAAAAAAGGGTATAGACTTTGATGAGATATTTTCTCCTATTGTTAAAATGACTTCAATCAGAACTATTTTAAGTATAGTGGCAGCTGAAGATTTGCATCTTGAGAAGCTAGATGTAAAGACAACCTTTCTCCATGGGGATTTGGAGGAAGATATATATATGCAGCAACCACAAGGATATGAGGTAAAAGGGAAGGAGAAACTAGTGTGCAGGTTGAAGAAGAGCTTGTATGGCTTAAAACAGGCTCCAAGGCAGTGGTATCTAAAATTTGACAAGTTTATGTCTAAACAAAGTTATAATATATGTGTTTTTATCTCAAAAGAAAAATTGATAGCAATTATATTATATTGTTATTGTATGTAGATGACATACTTGTTGCAGGTTCTAACATGCAAGAAATAAATGTGCTCAAAAGAAAATTGGCAAACTAACTTGGAATGAAGGATTTGGGTGTTGCAAAACAAATCCTTGGTATGAGAATAACCAGAGACAGTGAGAATCAAAAATTAACATTGTCTCAGAGTGAGTACATAGAAAAGGTGTTGAAAATATTTAATATGTAGAATGCAAAACCAGTTAATATACATTTGGCTAGCCATTTCAAACTAAGTAACGGGGTGTGTCCCAAGACTCAAGAAGAAATGATTAATATGTCTAAAGTTCCATATGCATCAGCAGCTGGAAGCTTAATGTATGAAATGTTTGCACAAGGCCTGATATTGCACATGCAATGGGAGTTGTAAGTAGGTACATGAACGATCCAGGAAAAGAACATTGAATAGAGATGAAGTGGATTCTCAGGTATTTGAGGTACCACAAATCAAGCATTATACTTTGGTGGTTCAAACATTGCTCTACAAGGATATGTTGATGTAGATATGGCAGGTGATAGAGATAATAGGAGGAGCACAACATGGTATGTGTTTACTGTAGGTGGAACAACTTCCAGTTGGGTTTCAAAACTGCAAAGTGTTGCTGCACTCTAAACAATGGAAGCAGAGTATGTTGCTGCTATAGAGGCCAATAAAGAAATGATTTGGTTACAAAGGTTTTTGAATGAATTGGGTAAGAAGCAGGAGTTGGGTAGGTTATACAGTGACATCCAGAGTGCCATACATCTTGCAAAGAACTCTGCATTTCATTCCAAGACAGAACATATACAACTCAAGTATTATTTCATACAGTTAGTGTTGGAAGACGGACAATTGAAGCTGGAAAAGATACACACTAGCCAAAATCTCGCAGATATGTTACCAAAAGTTGTAACTAGGGAGAAACTGAGATATTGCTCGGTTTCAATTGGTCTTCAAGTATGATGATGAAGATGAGAAACAACTAGGTCCAAAGTGGAGTCATTGTCCAACAAATGAAGCAACAATGGAGTTTCTATAATCAATCTCCAAGTGGGAGATTGTTGGGTGTGGAGCTTGATTATCTTCTTTATTTAGAGGTATCACCGCATTGGACCCCGATCGGCAATGTGGTGGCAATGTCGCCCATAATATTTGCGCTGCAAGGGGGGCAACAACGATCTTTAGGAGCTGCCCTCCCCCCCCCCCCTCCCCTCCCAAGGCGGGGGATCAAGGGCATCGCCCCCGAAGCTAAAAATAGATGTAAAATTGCCTTGTAAAATGTTGTAATTTCGTAGTTAGACTGGGTTGTTCATTAAGCGGAGATTTGACGGTATAAGTTATGTTTAATTTAGGGTTTTTTTCCTAGAAGGAAACCTCTCGCTATATATGAGGCAATTGTATTGCGTCTATGTAGATCTGTATTATGTGAGAGCGAAGAGGGAATTACAATAGATCTGTTGTAGGTTGTATCTCTTTAGTTTGCTGGATAATATAAAAGGAAGGACTGGCTGTTTCTCCGTGTACATATCCCAAATTGGGTGAACCACGTATATCTGTGTCTCTCTTGCTTTGTGTGTTTTCTGTGTTTATATTTATGCAATATATTTTATGTGTTCCATTGCTTTGTAATATATAATTTTCTAACACCTTCCTATATCTCTACTCTCACACCTTCGCGAATGTTGCATTCCCATATGGTATTGGATTCCAACTCCTCAATTCGTATTATAACAAGCTCCAGTAATCCAAAAATTAGGAAGGTTGTGTATGGGAATAGAGTTTAGGAAAAGATAGAAGCGTCCCTTGTATGCTTATGTGATTAACTATCTCCTTTTGAGAAAAACAATTACGTCAACATGGTTTCCCGAAGGGAAATCAACAATTGGCTCTTCCTACCTACATTAGAACACAAATTATTAGTAATTTCCTAAACAACTACATAGAAAAGAAGGGAAATATACGAGTCATGTTGTACATGGCTATGATAATAGAGTTTCATAATTGATTGAATGTTGGATGCAATGCATGGAGTTCCCCATAGTGAGAGAATCAATTGAGTCATGAATGATGTTTGTTGAGTTGAGTATCCACAATCCCATGGTTGGATTCTTTGCTCTAGTGGTTGATACCTTGACTTGGAGGTGGCATCTATGTGTTTTCCTATAGTTAAGCAATGAATTAATCTGATGAAACCAATTGATCGGATCACTCTTTGTTAAAATACACATATTTCACTATTTTTTTAACCAAGTTTTGGACTCAACAATGATGAACAACTTGCACATGATTATGTACAAATATGATTAAGAATGAATATAGACATGTGCTACCATGACTTCCATAATTATATGTTTAAATGATTATGATTCATCTTAATTTCTACACTTAACATGAATTAGTAGTCAGTTGGATTTCTTTTAGAAAACAACTCGTTGAAAATGTCGAGCCTAACTAGTTAGTGGGCATAATTCAAAAAATAGGTCAAGTGAGAATTTGTTTGTTGGATTTGAGGGAATAGAGGGGTATGCCATGATAGGAGATATAACAACCAAAAGTACGATTAACTATTTATTGCAAATACATAAAAGAAGAAATTTCACTAACAGTGAAGGGCATTATTACTAGAAGATACACAATCTAAAGAAAATATATAGAAATGCCATAGGTACACCAAGGATGTGACATGTTATTGAGGAAACAAGAAAGGACCTAATATGTGTGATTATTTTGTAAGTGCAAGTTTTCCAAAGCAAAGAAAAACTTTCAAGAATTTATACATAGAAGCAGAATATAAACAAGTATGACGGTGTCTTGAAAGATGTGTTGTTAATGTTACTTGTAGAAATAGAGACAAGGGAATGTGCTTAGCACATCAAATTAAATGTGATCAAACTTGTGAAATGTGTGTTGTTATGTATGCTTTTTGTTTATTTGTGGGCATGGGGACAATATAGGGTGCTTCTCCTATGTGCAACCCGGAATTGTTTAAGGAGTTTTCAAAAACAAATATTTCCTATTAAATGTATATTTTGGCAAAGGTTTGTCTCTATTGGACAACCAAATCTACAAAAAATATATTCAATGATAAAATCTACCTATCATTGAAGAGGTGTCAATATAAATAGCCTTGGACTATATTGATTTAGTATGAAATCAATACCAATAACAACATAATGGTTTTGTATTTACAATGTTATAAAAGAGGATTGATGAAATGGATTCCTCAATGTTTGAAAGGTTAGATTCATAGTCATAAAATAGGTTGCAATTAATACAAGCTACATTTAATAGTCTTTTTAATCACTTTCTAACACTATAAACGCTTCTAATGAAAGTATTAACAATCATGAATTATTGAAGGCCGCCTTATTCTATGACACAATAATCTACAACATGTGATTAAAGAAAAAAATGACCCCACCTCACTCCACAATGTCCTTTATGAAAGGCCTCTTGTGTTTGGGTGGGCACCTCTTACGTGTGGGTGGGCACAACACAATTTTAAACTCCTATCCTTATAGTTGCAATATAGTTTTCCAACAATAAGCTTTTGTTGAGTGTATTTCACTAGAAGACTTCACCTTTCTTTGCACCGGTAGCTTTCTCATATTTAATAAATTGGATACATTTTTATAAATATTCGAAATTTTGTATTTGAAAAATGTTTGCATGAGGGAATACTCATAAAAATCAATAACTTCACCATTGTCCACTTGAGACAAATGATCAGGTCTAATATGAACCTTTCATGGCTTGATAAATAAGTGTAATATGCAACATTGTTTCTTAGTACCTACCTCTTATGCAAAAAATAATAATTATTTTTAATATAATATATATATATATATATATATATATATATATATAATATAAAATTTGAACTGATATAATATAAATAATATAAAAATTCAACATAATAAGAGCTTAATAAACATCATATTACACTTGTTTACATCTTGTTTCTATTCATTTTTAATGCAACTATTTGCTTAAATTATGGTGGAAAATTATCCACATAGCATTGCGCTGTGCAAAAATTGCAATAACAATAATTATACTTCACAAATAATTTATTTATTTTTATTAATTTATATTTCACAATTCCATTTAAAACCACATAAAAGTAGTCATCAACCAAATAGAAAAAAAAAACAATTTACATTTTAGAAAACTAAAAATTATTTTTTAGTTTTCAAAATATTCAATTTAATATTTATTTTTTTCAAAACTTTAATAAACTTCATAAAAATTGTTTAAATTTTTCAAAATTAATTAAAAGTCAAAATTTTTTAACCAAAATAAAAAAAACAATATAACCTGCCTTCCATTGGTATAAAAACTCAAAATGAAAAGGATAAAGCTCAATAAAAAGCAAAAATCATATGCTTGGAATGGCGTTAGCCCCATGGTTAATTGACTTAAAATACATGATTTCGAAAAATGCATTTCAAACTCTCAGGGTCAACACAGAAATTGAAAACATTAGTATACATGTAATACTATATTTTTAGCCCATCATAAATGATTCCATGCGTTTCTCATTTTATAGTTCTATAACTTACCTCTATAGAAACAAGATTTTTTTCCAGATGTGTAACTTGCTTCCAGCTTCCATATCTCTATAGAAGTAAAAAAAAAAAATCGAGATGTGTAACTTGCCTCCATAGAGCTAAGATTGCAAGTAGCAATTATATTTCCAATATTTTAATAACAATCCCAAAGCATCAAGATATACATATAATTTTTTAACTTTGTGAATAAATAGAGTAAATTTATTGACAATTTCACATGAGAATTTATGATAAAAACGATAATTTTTATATTCTCCATAAATAAATAATTATTATCCAATATTAATTGATATGTTATTAAGGTACAATATATGTGGATAAATATATGTAGGGATTACAAGTTATGTATTTTTACAAAGTATTAATTATCATTACTAACTAAATTACATATGATAGAAATGAGGAGTGTTTTTGGTAGCGGCTCTGCAACTGAACTAGGGTTTGAGTTAGGGTTTGGCAGCTGGTAACCATGGCAGGACACGAAGGAGGGAGTTCTGCTCCCTCCTATAGTCAAGTAGTTGCGAACAGAAGCAAGTGAGCTGGTCTGCATCGCTTCAAGAAACCGACGGAGGTGACAACTACGGATATTAACACAGGAAATACCAAACCTCACGGACAGAAAGAGAATCATGAGGAAGATAGCAGGGAGAAGAGGACAGAGGGTAGCAGTCAGAAAGCTGCACCTATGAGTGCAACAGGGGTCTGCAAACCCAAGTCGACCATTATTCCTCGGGTCGTTTTAAGTGACCCAGCGCTACAGGTTCTTAGAGATCACATGGACGAACACGCGGTTATATGCAAATTTATGGGGATTTGGCCCACGGAGAAGGATTTGCATGCATGGATAAGGAACCACTGGAAACCAAAGGGAGAAACAAACCTTCACCTTGGGTCCAAGGGCTTCTTTACGGTGGTGTTCACTAGCTTAGAGGATAAACATAGAGTGCTCGAGGGAGGACCCTATTTTTAAGCTACTGCAGGCCTTTACATGCGACCATGGGTGATGAATTTTGTCCCAAAACGAGAAACGTTCACTTTGGTACTGATATGGATAAGACTTTACTCCCTTCCTTTAGATTATTGGCTTCCGGAGTCTCTAAAGGCTATTGGCAACAAGCTAGGGCATTTTATAAAGATATCAGATGCGACTCTAAGAGGCAAATACACTTCCTTCGCTCGGATTTGTGTGGAAATGGACTTATCTGGGGCACTTCCAGACGAGATAATTTTAGAAGTGTATGACGAAGAATGGGTGTAGGCGATGGACTATGAACATGTCCCATTTAGGTGTTGTAAGTGCCATGAACACGAGTACCTATACAGATACTGCCCATCAAACAAACTGGAGAGCAACACAAAAACCACCATAGGCAAAGATCTCGAGGGTTTCACTAAGGTGGGGGGTAAAGGGAAAAGAGGAAAGCAGTACCAAAAGAAAATCGATGAGGACGGACAACTGAGTCACAATAGTTTCAAGATCTTAGAAGAAGAAGTTGGAAACCACGGGGCAAACCAGGAATCAGAGACTAATACCACTGAGAAGGAAAGGGATGCTATCATGGAGGATATACCAGATAATAGCCAACAAAAGAATGATCTACCAAGAATTATGGAGCTCAGTAAGGACCATGAGATGACCCTAAGTGAGGCGGGAATGGAGGACCATGAACTGTGGGAGATTCTAGAGAGGGAGAATTTAGATCTAGAAAAGTTTATGGAGCAGAGAATCACCAAAGCAGTTGACTCCCTGCTAAAAGAGGAGTTTGATAGGGTTCAACAACTCTTCCTCTGTATATCCCAATCAAAGGGTTCTGGATTCAAAAGAAACCATGACATCTAGGAGAATAGAGGGATGAAAACAATGGAGGAAACACTGGGGAACTCTTCCAAGAACCCGGGTAGGAAAAGAGCAAGAAAAAGACAGAATGAGTTGCTAACCAAATGTGGGAAACTTATGATTAACTCAAGTAAGATGAGAGATATCACCAGTTACTCCTTTACAAACCTTTCTTAATGAAGCTTACAACCTGGAACATTAGGGGTCCAAGAAGTAAAAGGAAACAAAGAAATCTTAGTAGTAGAATACAAGAAGAAAAACGAGACATGGTTTTTATTCGAGAAACAAAGTGTTCGATGGACAAGATCATAGAAATACATAGAAAATGGTTAATCAAGTATGAGTATCTAAAGGTTAAGGCTTATAACTCGACGCGGAGGATTCTTACGCTTTGGGATACCTAGAAACTTGAAATCCTGGATGCTTTACTGGTGATTCAACCTTTGGGTGATAAGGAGGTCTACATGATTACAAATGTCTATGGTCCTAAAAAACTAGAAGACAAACTCAAGCTTCTCACCTCCCTTGAGGAGCTAAGAGAGAGATATCCTGATATGCTCTGGATTCTGGCAGGGAATTTCAATATGATCAAATCTCGTACAGAGAAAAAAGGTGGCACCAGAATACTAGGCAGAGACTCCATTTCCTTCCAGAACTTCATAAATAACATGGGACTAGTGGATACTGAAACAATAAATGGCACTTTCACTTGGAACAATAAGAGAGGAGGGGCTTCTCAAGTTGCCTCTAAACTAGATAGATTCATAATCTCAGAGGACCTCCTTCTCACAAGCCTTGACATGTCAGCTTTAATCCTTCCCTTTGGAGGCTCGGATCACTGGCCTGTCTAGCTTGAAGCCACTTTTATGGGTACTCCAAGGACTAGACCTTTTAGGTTTGAAAATGTCTGGCTCTCTCACCCTAACTTCACCAGCAATATTGACAAATGGTGGATGGAAGATTTTCCTGTTCAAGGCACTAAAATGTTCATGTTGCAACAAAGACTTAAACACATCAAATCCAGTCTTAAATATTGTAACAAAAAAGAGTTTGGTAATATATTTAAAGCCAGAAGAGAAGTTGAACATAAACTCTAGGGGATTAATCAGATCGTCATCACAGATGGTTTTACTAAGGAAAAGAAAACTCAAGCCGATTCTCTTCAGAAGGAATGGTAAGATAGGTGCATGCAAGAGGAGATTTTCTGGAGACATAAATCGAGGGTGCAATGGATTAGAGAAGGGGAAAGAAAGTCGAAGTTTTTTCATAAATCAACTTTGGATCATAGGTCCCATAACAAAATTTTCAAAACTCAGAGATTTTGAAGGGAAATAGCTCGTCTCCCACAAAGAAATGGAATCTGTCCTAGTTCAACACTTCCTTAGCATAGCAGAGGAGCCTCTCTTAGACAGATCACGGTTCATCAACAATTTCACAAAGCACATTCCCAAGCTTGTAACCAGGGAAGACAATCACAATCTTAACAGGCTAGCATCTAAAGATGAGGTCAATGAATTTATCAATGAGATGCAAAATGGGAAAGCTCCTGGCCCGAATGGGTTCAATGTGGACTTCTTCAAAGCATGTTGGAAAATAGTCAAACAAGACATCCTTGATGTTGTGGAAGTCTTAAGAAGATCCAAAACGGTTTTGAAGGCTCTTAACGCCTCTCTCATAGCTTTGATTCCAACGCAGGAAAAAGCTATGACACTGGACAGATTCATACCAATAGCTTTATGTCATGTGGTGTACAAAATTATTTCCAAAGTGATTGCTAACAGACTCAAGCCCCTTCTTCTAGCTCTTGTCTTAGAGGAGCAAACTGGTTCTATGGAAGGAAGACAAATTCTCAATAACATCGTATAAGTTCACGAGGTGGTACACTCTCTTAAGAGAAATAAGCAAGCTGGTATGATCATACAACTTGACCTAGCGAAAGCTTATGACAAGCTAAGCTGGTCTTACATCAAGGCAATGCTAAGAGCTTATGGTTTTGACCGCAACTGGAGTAGATGGGTTATGGCCCTTGTTTCCACGTCTAGTTTTTCAATCTTGCTTAATGGCTCACCCTCTAGAACCTTTATGCCTTCTAGAAGTCTCAAACAAGGAGATCCGCTCTCCCCTTTCGTCTTTGTGCTCATGATGGAAGCGCTAGGCAGAGCGATCAAAATGGAAAATGTTGAACAAAGAATCCAGGGACTGAAACTTACCATAAGTGGTGTTGCTTCGACTCATCAACAATTTGTGGATGACACTATACTGCAGGGTATTCCCATGGTCAAGGAAGCCAAAGCTTTCAAACAAATCTTGAAAGACTTTGCTATGGCCGTTGGTACAAAGGTAAGCCTTGATAAATCAAAGGTTTTCTTTTTTAACACTGACATTGCTATTCAGAGGAACCCCACCAGAATTCTCGAGTTTCAAAGGGATCAACTACCTTCTAAGTACCTTGGAATGCCTCTTACGGATAAACCTTTGAGCAAGGGAGTGTGGGAGCCGGTAATTAACAAACTTCAGGACAAGATTAGGAAATGGACATGCAGGTCTTTGAATTTGGCAGGGCGTCTTGTGCTTGCAAAGGCTATCTTGCAGTCCATACCCATTTTCATGTTGTTAGCTCTTCCTACTCCTAAAGGAGTTATGCAACAGATCAAGAATATTCAAAGAGATTTTCCTTGGGGCAAAGGGGAAGAGAAAAAAAAGTGGGCTTTGGTAGCTTGGGACAAGCTCTACAAACCTAAGGCCCATGGTGCTTTGGGGCTTCATGACCCTGAAACCCTCAGCAAAGTTTTAGGTGCACAACTTTGATGGAGGTGGCTTAAGGAATCGACAACCCCTTGGGCCAAGCTATGGAAACAGAAATATGCAAATAATTGGCAGGAGAGGGATCATATCCAAATGTCTAGGCTTATCAAGGGCTCCCACATTTGGAATCTTGCTTGGGAAAATAGAGCCATTGTCCATATAGCTTCTGGGAGATCCGAGCTGGGAACTTGGCAAGATTTTGGGAGGATAAATGGCATCAAGAACCAAAATTGTTTAGGGAAAAACTAACCGCTCTCAAGAATGACACTGAAAACAAAGGTTTATGTATGATAAGTGACTTTTGGGATCAGGAAAGGAATAATGGTAAATGGAGAATATGGAAGGATCTGGGCTATAGTGAAGAGAGCCCTTTGAAGGGCCAGGCAGGCTCTCTTGCTTTGGACTTGGAACAAAGGAAGATTTTGGTATCATCCTCGTCTGACCAACTGAGATGGGGAAGAAACACAGAAGGTAAATTCAACCTTAAAGAAGCTAGATGAATGGCCTTAGGGTTTGATTATCAAAACCCTGATAAGGTATGGAAGGACCTTTGACAGCACCTGCATTTGATGAAAATCAAGATGTTTATGTGGTTGGTTCAACAAAAGAAAATTCTAACTTGGGAAGATTTTCTGTAAAGGGGTTTTGTTGGCCCATCCAAATGCCATCTATGTGGTTTACAAGAGGAGACGATGGAACACTTACTCAACCTCTGCCCTTTCACCTCTACCTTGTGGGATTGGATGGCCTCAGTCTTCATGCAAACTGACAGGGACAGACTCAGTATCACCAACACTTTGAAGAATTGGAGAAAATACTTCTCAAGCAATGAAATCATAAATAAATCTTGGACTCTGGTTCCAAGCTTTATAATCTGGGATGTCTGGAAAGAACGCAATGGTAGGATTTTTAAGAACAAAACTGGCTCAACCTAGAACATTATTGCAAAAATATTACGACAGCTCAAAGAGACTGTTGGAGCCCTTTTGTGGAGACCTCTTGAGGACCCTACTTTGCCCCAGGATGCTCGCATATTGCTGCAGTTAGGTCTCCATTCGCTAGTTCCCCAGAGCATAAATAAGGGTGTGAGCCAAATAAATGCTGGTAAAGACTTCTAGCAACCTCCTCCTCATGGTTTCTTGAAAATCAATATAGATGGAGCCTCTAAGGGTAACCCAGGGGTGGCTGGATTTGGTAGGGTCATCAGAGATGAGCAAGGGTGCATAAAGGATATCTTTCATAGTCCTTTGGGGACTGCCACTAATAACATGGCAGAGCTCATGGCCTTAGAGCAGTGCCTGGAAATATCAATTGAGTCAAATTTATACAACACCATCATTGAAGCAGACTTTGAAATGGTAATTAATGTGGCCAAGAAGATATGTAATGGAACGACACTTGGAAAAGTTCCAAAACATTGGTGGATTTTGCAGGTCTTTCAACGTATTCATTCCCACCTGCGAACCCTGAGAACGGTCAGCTTCGTTCATGTGTGAAGAAAAGCCAATATGCTAATTGATCGTCTGGCGAATGAAGGAGTTCTTTGCAAGGAAAGTTTTAGTAGGTATGCTTGGGATTCGACACCCTCGGGGATATTGTGTGATGATTGTCAAAGATAGGCGATCGAAGACATGGAGCACTTCCAGACCATGAGGAATGAATAGAAGGACGACTAGTGGTAGCAGGAGAAAGAGGAAGTAGAAGTCAATCATAACCGTTGATCCCACAAAGAATGCTTAAAACAAAGCTAATTACAGGGGTGGGGTATTTGGTAAATAGCGGGCTTGTTGGAAGGTCGCCGACCATAGATTTTGATGGCCTTCATCATCAAATGGCTATCGGGTTGGAAATTGTTCGAAGATTAAGTCTTCAAGCAGACCCCAAGATTTATAGACCAACAGTTTATAATATTCATCAGATCCGTAAAGAGGGTAAACATTGAGCTAGCTTCCGATCTGATAACTCGGAGGACTGTCAGATCAACAGGGGCTTGATCATATGGATATCGGGTTTTAAAAGTGATCGGAGGTTAAATCTTAGAATGGACCCAAACTTTTATAAACCAATGGCTTATAATCCTTATTGGATCCGTGAACTGGGTAAAAGGGGCGTAGGTTGTCGAGACAATATCATTACTGACTGTCGGATCTTATGGGATCTTGATCAAAAGGATATCAAGTTTCAACATGGGAGGAGGTTAAGTCCAACAACGAACCCGAAGTTTTATACATTGACAGTTTATTTTCTTTGTCAGCTTCGTAACGCGGGTAAGGGTCGTGCAAGTCTCCGAAGCGATTTCTTTAAGGACCGTTGGATCACTGGGGGTCTTATCGAATGGCCATCGGGTTGGATAATGGACAGAGGTTTATGTGTAAGATTTACGTGTAAGGTTTCAGGTTTTGTTTAGGGTTTTGTTGATGGTTATTCATCAACGGGTTTGCCCCTTTCTGGTCTTTACACTTGTAAAGAAATTTAACATATGTAATCTTTCTTGCGGTTAATTGAAGGCTCCACTCTTACTTGACCAAAAAAAAAACTAAATTACATATGACTATTATAAATGATATTTATTTTTTGGATTATGATAATAGATTTAATATACTTTAGGTATGTTATAAATGCTTCACCTTCTCCAGATCCACTTTAAAAATGCTTCGTCCACAAAACATAGGTAAGGAATTTTTTTTTAATAGAATGAGCTAACTTCTTGTAACTCTCACTTATTTGATAAGGTTGAGGACTTGAGGCAGTGATATTTGAAGCTTTCGAAAATATTGTCACATAAAAATGGGATCAAACCAACCTAAATTATTATTTTTGTAACTATCTGTTGATAAGAGTTTAGATTCAATCTTTCTTTATGTTCACTTCAAAATGTATTAATGTTTGAGTGCTTTTGATATGTAAGAACAACACAACATTCAAAAGGTGTTTCTTGTGTTATACATTTTTTGTAGTTCAGGTGTTGATGTTGGATCCTGATAAGTTGATCCTTCTTAATCATTAATTAAATTCTTCATAATTTAGTTGAGTCAATATGTTGATATGTGATATTTTTTGTTTGTTGATGCATCAATGACTTTATTAATGTTCACTGATATAAATAAACCATCATTAAATTTATGAAAGTCAACTTCTTTTCAAATTCTTTCTTGAACTCAATTTCAAGATGCTCTTCCATTGGTAAGAATTCATTAGTAATGACATTCTAATTTTTAATTATAATCTCTCATGATAAGGTCGTTTTATCTATAGTTTCAATTTCTAAAAACTTGTTATACACTCACATCCATGGATGTCCCCTTGTCAACTTTTAGGATTGATATATCCTTACATTTTAACCTTATTTTATTTGTGTAAGCAATATTTGTCTATGTTTCTTCAAACAATTATTTTCCTTGTCTTTATCTCACAGTCTTATATATTTTATTTCTCGGCATCCCAATATTCTTGTAATTCCTGATTATGTTAAATTACAACTTCTTGTGGAATTGGGGTGCTTGATATTTTATATGTAACCCACAATTTTTTTCCCCTTTCTTTTTTTTTGCTTTTAGCCTTTTCATTTGTTCAAGCAACCTTTGATTAAAGTTCCTTAATATGTAATTTTTTTTATTTTTTATTTTTTTTCTTTTTTGTGTAATAATTTCATATATATATATATGAGGATTTATATTATATTACTTTGAGAAAAACTTTAACTACAACATTGATGGACTTATTTGATCTGCCATTGGGGAGGCTAGACCAATAACACAAAAGAAAAATTTCCATATTGTTCTATTGTTTCTAACTTGAGGGTTTGAGATTTTAAACCAATAATAGGGCTTTACGTAGATAAAATTACATAAATCGAGAGACCAAAATACATTATGAAACAAGTAAAAGAACATAGATTGAACAAATAGAGCTATCATTTTGCCTAAAGTTGCACATGAATTGTCATTCTATAGGGTGCTGAGTATGAACTGGAGGAGGGGAGTCCTCCCCTTTGGCTGATGAAGACTATGTTCAAAATTAAATAACTAAGCAATGGAACACATAAAATATTGCAGAAACACAAACAAACAAGAAACATAAAACAAGAGAGAGACAAATATATGTGGTTCACCCAATTTGGGTCATGTCAAGATAGAAATAGCCAATCCTTCCTTTTATGTTATCCAAAAAATTGAAGGGATACAACCTACAACACATCCATTGTAACTTCCTCGTCACTCTCACACAATCACCTCTCTTTTTCTCACACAGAATGATAATAAACTGCAATACAATTCCCTCATATAAACCGAGGGTCATTCTAGGGTAAAAAATCAGTGTTGAGTCGATGGGAGATAACAGTGTGACGTCAAACCAATATTAAGTGAGAGATATGGGGTGAAAGTCGATTGACGAGAGAAACCAGCAGATGGCTGGTAAAAATAAACCAGAGAGAGGTTGACCTTCCTTTGGCATGAATGCCTAAAAGACCATAAATTTCATCCCGTGCTAAAATTTGGGATGGTAGTGGCAGATATACGATGCGTTCTGCTATATATGGTTAGCCTACCACCCTCTCGTGTGATTATTTCAAGTCGTGTTCAGTTGGACAAAGTATTGATTCACACCCACCTTGGGGAGCTCATGGACTTTATATTAATTACATTGCTTTAGATCTTTTAATTCCTTTATTCATGCAATCAACTCTCAATTATGGTTTTTTTAGGTAAAATTTATCTGTATTAAACAATTAAAATATTTCTCGGTATCAATAACAAGTTGTACTTTTTTATTTCTCTCTTTGTATTATGTTATTTCATACTCCAATTTTTTTAATGCTGGAGCAAATTAGTGACACTTTGATGATTAGAGAACCATTTCTCTTAATATATATTAGATTATGCAATTCTCAAAATTGTTTCATTGAGTATTCTTTTCCTTCGAAAGATATCCCTAATGTTGAATTTTTATTATTTTTAGTAATATCGGATAGATAAAGCAAGATAAAACCACAATTAATATGCTTCAATGATTTTTATTATACAATTGTATATTTGTATATACTTTAGTGTAACAATATACTATATTATTATTATTATTTAATTATGTTATATATTTGGGAAATTTTGAGGGAAAAAAATGGGCCTCAAAACAAAAAAGTGCACAAACAAAATTAATTTTAAAAGCACTATTAGGATTCAAGACGATGATGTCATGACCAAGGGTAAATGTTTTGGAGAGAAAAGGAAAAAACTACTTTTTTTAGTTGTATTTTGGACTTATATCTTTATAGGTTTACTGAAATGTCAAGTGTAGACAGTGTTTGGATGTGGAACTAAATTTCACATCCAACGAATACCCACTTTGCATACTTCTTAGTGAACCCACATCGGAAAAAAATTAAAAATACATGAAAAGGGTGTTCAACAAGCTTTTTTCATGTATTTTCAATTTTTTTCCATGTGGGTCTACTGAAAAGTATGCACGTTGGGTACTTGTTGGATGCATAATTTAGTTATGCATCTAATGAGTTTTTACACTCGACATTTGAGTAAACATGTAAGGAGATAACCCAAAAATACAATAATAAAAATAGTTTTCTTTCTTTTCCTTTAAAAATTCATAACTCTTATTTTATTATTTTCGTTAAGAAACCCATTTTAGACCTCAAAATTCCTTTGATGATATGTTGCCTTATAAATCTTTAAGAAGGGAGGTAGAGTAGCCACCAAATGACACTTTGCATGTTCGATGATACACTTGCAACTGCAACTTAATCTGCATTGTGTGTGCGAGAGGTTATATGTGATGGTTCTGAGTGCGTAGGAGTTTGGAGAAGGACAACCCATCCAACACACAAACTTTCGATGTCGGTAAGTGATAATCATGAAAGGATTTGGTTAGATAATGATGCATTATGATAATATTTTAGCTAAGTATTCTAGGGAAGGGTGACCTAAAGTTTATATAGACCTTGGGGAGCTCCTCACACTGAGATCCCATGGAAAATTGTTGTCTTTCGCAAACTTACAATTCCTAGGAAAAAAAGTTTAGAACCCTAGTACACCAATGGAAATCGGGGGATGGAGATAACGTTACATGTAGGGGTAGTAATGATTTTTAGTTGGAGGTTGGTCATACTAGAACACGCAAATTCAGTTACACTGTAACCGTAGAGGAGGAGTATCAGGCTCGTAATATTCATGAATTTTGGTTGTATTTCATTTTGGTTCTATGTTCCCTCTTTGGGCCTGTTAATCTTGGATAGAACTTTCTACATAATGCTATGAGTTGGTATTTAAGCATCCATGCATTTTCCTTAACTTCCATACTTCTCTCTTTAGGTTCTCTACTTCTCAATTTATATATGGTTTTTCTACCTGGGTTATTAGTCATCTTTCAAGTTCCCTGCTTGTATTCTCCCTCCCTTTCTACCTAAATTCCTTCCCCCCCCCATATGCATTTAGCATCGATTTTTGTTTTTCCTCTCTCCCTTGTGTTTTATTTCCCAGGGTAGTTTGCACTAGGTCATTCAGCCTCATGGCTAGGTTCCACCTTTTAGCCCTGGATTGTGGAGAGAGGATAGGATGAATAGTTCCCTCTAAAGGCTTTGATTCCCCTCATCCCTTTGCTAGTCAACCATTTGCCTAATTATTGGTCTGGTCTATCAGGGATATATACAGAAACATCACTTCGAAAATGGTGCAGAGATTTATCTCTGAAGTGGAAGACTATGTGTGATAAAGTAGAAGGTTTATCTTGATAGGAATGTTAACAGAGAAACTCGAGATTGGATTCCTCATGTTGGAATCTCTAGCAGGCCTCTCTCCTCATCCTACATGCAAACAATCAATTTATATTGACACATCAAAACTCTAATGGGTAGATTTCTTACTAACAGAGCTAACACACAACAAGAGTTGCTAATATGCATGGATGAAATTGTGGACAAGATTGACAAGCTTAATAGGAAAGTCACAAGGCTTGCAATTTTTTTGGGGAATTATGATGTATCTTCTTCTGACAATGATAGTGAATAACATCCACCTCTCTAGGTGGATTCTCCTCTTGAAGTATGATTAAGTGAGCTAGTTATCTAATGAGAAACATAAATCAGGGAGTTGTTATGTTTATGATTATTAGTTTATGTTTGTTTTTTTTTTGTTTTGTTTGTTTTTGTTTTTGTTTTTGTTTTGTTTTGTTTTTTTTGTTTTTGTTTTGTTTTGTTTTTTTGTTTTTTTTTTTGGTTTTTTTTTTTTTTTTTTTTTTTTTTTTTGTTTTTTTGTTTTTGTTGTTTTTTTTGTTTGTTGTTGTTTTTTTTTTGTTTGGTTTTTTTTGTTTTTTTTTTTTGTTTTTTTTTTTGTTTTTTTTTTTTTTGTTTTTTTTTTTTTTAATTCATAGTTTAATTTCAGTTTGGAATATAATTTGTATCATAAACATTTTAATAAGGAAAATTTGAACTTACCTACTGGTTGGTTCCAAGTAGCAACCAGTAGCTGACAATATTTTTTATGTACTGCTTAATCATATATAAAGGCTTGAAAAAAACCAACAAACCTCTTTAATAACCACATTTTACAATTTTATATTTTATAAATTTTAATATTTCTTTTTTTCTTTTATAATTAACTTTCCTTTTTTTATGTATCATTTTTATTTCAAGTTATTTATATTCCCAATATTTTTAAGTTACTCACATCTCTTCTATATTCCTCGCAAAAATAAGTTCTATATCATGAAAGTTGATAAAAACATTTGTAACCTTTCCTTTCTTAGTTATGCTTTATTATCATGTATGCAAAAAATCAATTAAATTATGTGGACTATGGAATCTTTGTTTCACTTAATATTTATTCATGTACACTTTACAAGAACTTAGGAAACTGTTGACAGTGCTAGACCCACCAACATTCAGGGGATCTCCCTGATATGAAGTCCCAACTAGACCTCACACCATTTGGAGTATGAGTCCCAACAGTAGATGGTAATGTTATGCCTTGACTGCGGAAACACGTAGAGGGAAGTATGATAACTTTGGGTGAGAGTAAGTGTCTAACCCTACCGAGAGTGAAGTGTGCTGCATGAAGGTTCCAACACACGAAGGGAAAAGGAAGTGCAACCCTTGGAAGCCTGTAATAGTACACAACTTGAAAGGAACACACGAGCAAAATAACATCACAAGATAAGATGCAAAATAATCCACAAGCTAAAGTGATGAGTTAATACAACAACACACATTCAACAAGATTCATACAAATGCAAATGAAATAGTTCATAATCATATGCATAAGTCAAACAACATACATTGCACATACAATAAAAATAATCCTACTATATTCACAACATATGCATGAAAGCGTGTTGGCTCTAATTTTATTATTATAAGTGAAAGTTCCATTCATATGTACACCATTGACGACCACTAGCCCCAATAGTGGAACATTACGGTCAAGAACACATTCTCCTCCAAAGAAGTATACTTGCTCTATGCTACAAAGAAGTCAAATCTCTTCATAATACTCCCAAGCTCCTTCCAAGACTAATTCTAACCAAAATCTTGGATCCCAAAATCCCTTTACATGAGTTATGAGGTTCTATGTATGACAAGAGGGGGTGACTCTTCAAGTCCCCTTTGTGAACTTTGGACTACCCTCATGACTCTTCAACTTCTTTACTAAATAACACATTACATTACATGATGACTTTTCATATTCCAATATTGACACTTGGAATTTCACTTACAACATAATTACAAATAATATTACATTTTACTTGTAACCATATAAGACAAAAGAGGGTAGAGGGAACTTGAAAACATAACAAGACACAACACTATGATACTGGAGTTTGGGAGAAGTCTAGCTCACCAACCTCCACTTGCTACTTCTCGGTCATATATTGGTGCCAAGCTTGATACTGTGTGATGATGTCCCTAAATTGTGTAATGATGTCTTGATGGAAGCAAATTCTGGCCTCCATGGCATCCGGGTACATTGTCTTGGAACTTGTGTCCAACTCATTTTGAAGCATGAGAAGCATGGTTCTGACTTTGAGAGGACCACCGATGAAATTATGTATGTTATTTCTGTTCATCTCCAAGTCTTCCTTTATCTCAGCTACTCCAAGTACTCTTTGACTTCTTGCCAGACTTGGTTCTTGGGTTTATCTTTGGTGAAGGAACCAACTGATGGGATCTGGTGTGTTCTCACCAAGACATCCAAACTATTGTATACTTGTACATATGAGGCCTGAATGCTTCCAATTAATGAGGCGAGTTGCTTGTTGTTCTGAATGAACATTCAAACCTTCACTTTCTATAGCTCTGCCTATGCCTTCATCTTCTTCACTAAGTCAAGTGGTGCCCCTTTGTATCACATTGTCCACTCTTGCACATAGGCAATGGAAGCTTTTATGTTCTTAATAGTTTTAACAAAATTTTTTCTTTGTTGTTGTAAGCCATGCATACATACAACTTCTTTATGTACGGTGACAAACCCATCATAGAGCTTCCACATGGTTTCTCCTAGTGTTGATACTATCAAAGTATCATTTCTCTCATCTCCTCTAAGTAAACCTATGTGGAAAATGCATTCTACATTGCTACTCAGAGTTGTTATGCCTCTTTCCTAGCAGCCTACAAGTTCTGTGCTAGTTTCTCATTCTCGGTCGTCAAATACTGGACATTTGATTTTGTCGCTCCTGCATAGGCCAAGTTGGCTTCGACAATGGCATTTGGATTCTTCCTGGTGTTTGACACTATAAACCTTTCTCTAATGAATGTAGGTGATGTGTGATCACCCAGAAAGTGTTTTCTTCGTTGTTGTAAAATCCTCCTTTGGAACTCATCGAATGATAGATTATACACATCCATTATTGAATCACCATCAAGGAGAAAAACATTCCCTTACTTGCTTGGGGTAGGATCTGCTACTGGAGGTGGTGGAGACTGAGGGATGACTTATGGTGCTCTTAGAATCAGATCAACATCTTCATTATATGGCTCTTGTTCCATCTCCATGTCAATTACTTTAATCAATTGCTTAATCCGCTGGGCAAGCTCCTAATCCTGCATCTATTGACCTTCCTCCTCAGCTACCGATTGTTCCTGTTACTGTTCCTCAACTTGTATCAGTGTTATTTCTTTTGTCATCACACCTTTCCTTTGTTCTTCTTCCTTCTTTTACTTCTCTTCTCATTCTCTCCTCCTTAACTCTTGTTCTTCCTTCAACTTCTACTTTGTCTCCTGCAACTTTAGTTATGCTTTTGCAACCTATGCTTTTCTCTCTTCCTCCTCTCCGCCCTCTATATCCTTTGTTTCCTCTTCACCTCTGCTACCAAAGTTGCTTTCATGAGAATGGGATATGCCTTCATATTGCATCTTTGTTCTCCCTCTGGACTATCAACAATCTTCTGCTTTCCCTTGTCCTGCACGAGATTGCTTCCTTTTGCTGTTATTGCTTCTGAATTTGTTGTTTTCTATGGAGTAGCATGTGAAGTCCCTGCTAAATTGATCGAATCATTGATTGTGGAGGAATTGTAGCAGTACCTATAAGGATCCTCATTTAGCCAATTGAATTCCCTATCTATCTGCGGAAAGTAATCTCATAGAATGGTCTTTAAAAATACTGCGGGGATCATATGGATTAAAGTCTCAAGTGTCGAATTCAAATCTCACTATCTCCTTTGCCTCAATATCCATGAATTTCAAGTTCCTTATCTCGTATAATCTAATCTACAAAGGAAGAGTGGGCCATGGTGCATTCTTCTTCCTGTGCAGCGCTGCTAACAACCCTGTAGCAAGATGGTATGATACTTCTTGCATGATTATTTTGTCAGTGGCATACCTTGGTAAGACATACAGAGGCTTCTCTCTGCCAAACACTCTAATGAAGGTGCCGCTTGGTGAGGCATACCAAATATCCATGTCTATTATTGCCTTCATTTCTTCTTGTGACATGAAAGGTGGATACTATTCAAAGATAAGCTTGTACATCGGGATGTTGAAGTGGTCAGTTAGTCGTGCCATTACCCCTCGATAACTGCATTCCAAAAGAAACTTGCAATAGACATGCACAACAATTTCTCGTGGTGTCCATGTCTAGTTCATGCAAGGGAGTTTTTGTTGTGCATGGATTGCATCCAGTAAGTATGCATACATATAACACCTTTCTCACTCACCCTTGGGTGGATTCGAAGCCTGTGCTACATGAGCCTTCAATTGTCGAGCTAACATATCTGACCAGTTGAACAACCTCCCATCGTTCACCAATTGGTCTAATAAGATTTCCCACCCTTCAGGAAAGGTTTCCATGCTCTCTTGACTGGCTGGACTCTACAAGCAAAGATGACCAAGAGCTGGTAAGCCTTCATGAGGGATTTTGTCTTGTACACATGGGTGGGTGTCTGCCAAAACTTTGATGGCTCTTTCACCTAGTGTTTGACAATGTCTCTTGTGTTCACATAGTTGTGGGTAGCATAGAAGAGTGAGTCCATGCACTCTACTGGCTTGAGGAAGTGAAACATTTGCTTAAAGTCTTATGCCCGAAAGGTGGCAAGCTTCTGCTTGCCGACACTGCTCAATGTCATGGTCTTCTCGTCGATGTGTGAGACAATCCAACTGATAACTTCTACACACGAGAAGGCTAGATACCTCCATGCAACCTTGTATACCCTGACTGCTGAATGCTGAAATAAACATGTTGGTCCTCTAAGTCTTCCTCAAATTCCTTTGCAAAATCTTATTTAATCTACTTCCATGTCAGTGATGATCCTTTCTCTATAAACAACTGAGTATCTACATACACTAAAAAATCAATTGATGTTTGCTCAACTGCTTCTCCAGTAATGCTCTCAATGGTTTCCTTTGATGCAATTCTCTTAGATGCCATGATAACAATGACTACTGGAGAGGTGCTAAGAAACTGTTGTACCTGTGGGATAGAAAGGTCACTCATGGAAAGCAAATGTCAATTGAAAGCAAAACAACTTACAAGATAAGTTCAAGAAGAAAAATGGGAATTAGATGGGGAGGATTACATAGTTTTATCTGGAAAGAGGGACTGGTTTCCTGTCAGAACTACGCACTATGAAATCCCAGTAGCCAGGATGGAAGTTTGATGGTTGAAACTGCGCAATGTGTAGTTCATCCTAGATAGAGGCCTGGGAGAGACTGCGTAGTGGTCAAGATGACAGGCTAGCTCCCGAAACTACGTAGTGTGCAGTTGTAGCTAGTTTGGACTATGCACTGCGAAATTCCAAAGGCCAAGCTTGTGGCTTGATCCTTAGGATCGCACATTGCCAGCTAGGAAAAGTGAAAACCAACCAAGGGAAACCAAAATCTGCCCAAGGGAAGTGTGGAAAACAAGTAGATCTAAGAGATAATGTGAAGATGAGTGCAAATATGACTAAGTGAAAGTAAATGAATGTGAATCAAGTGCAAAAATTAATCAAATGAAAGGAAAATGAAGTAAGTGAGGAGAGTCGCTGCAACAATGACCATTGGTGCAAAAACATGAATAATAATGCGACACTTGGGAAAGGAAATCTAAAACTTAAAACAATACTTCTACAAGTTAAAATTCCAGCAACCATGAAGAGAAACAAGTGAAACAACATTCGTGAAAGCCAAACGATAAAAAGTGACTGAAAAAGTGGCAAAATACGACAAAAACAAAACTCACCCAGAAAAGCGCCAACAATCACACCAAAGGTTCCTTGTTCTCCTTGGAAATGCTATATATCCAAGATCGAATGTGAAAATGAGCTCTCGAAGTGTCAATTAAATAGATTTGGACAAATTAGGGTTTATGACGTGCATGCCTAAAATCAAGGAAAATCCGACACTTGGCAGAAGTCTCTAAAAATAATGCAAGTGCCTCCTTCAGGATAACAAAAATAGATCCCTAATTTTTAGGGATGCTTTTTTTTATTAAATTTTTTTTGAAGGAAAATTGCCACACACATTGCTGGGAAAGATTGTGTAGTTCTAGGGAACTGGGAAACTTTCTAGCTCAGTGCACTGCGCAATTTCTGAGCTTAGTGAGGGTTGTGCAATTTCTGGGCTCAGTGCTAAGATACCTCCCATGGTTGCACAAATTATGAGCTCAAGGCTAACTGACAGTCAGGACTATGCAATTCCCATCATCAAGGATGCTTGCCTTCAAGTATTGCATAGTTTATGGACGCAAGCCTAGAATTGTTATGAGACTAAGTTGGGAGATCAACTAGTGACTTAGAAGAATCAACCAAGTGAACAAAAACACAAGCAAAAATGAAGATATAAGACTCAAATGAAGCATGAATACCTAGATCAGTGTGATATGAGCTATTATGGATAAGAAGGGAGGATCCAAAGTTGAAGTATAGGAAAACTTTTGAGGGTGGTTGTAGCCACTACAATAAAAACTTTTTTTCTTTTTGGTTTATATCAAAGAATTTGGGCCACAAATTTGGAAATTATTTTTAAAAAAAATTATGTTTTATTCTTCTTCTTTCTCTCTCTTCTCAATTCCATTAACAAAATAAACTTGATCACAAATAAGTGAAGCAATCAGAAGAAGAAAAAAAACTCGACCACAAGTTAATGGAAAAATCGCTCTTATACCAATTGGACTGAACCTATTGGTCACTTCCTCTAAAAATCCACTACAACATGGAAAAATCCATATATTCTTAGTGAGACAAGTCATTATTAATCATTATTAATTAACATGTTCTTGAGATACAATGAACACGCATATAGATACATGTAGTTGTGACAAATCATGTGCTTAACTAAGTGCATGACTTATTATTATTACATATTACTGACTACATTACAGAATAATTTTCCTATGACTATTAGTACATGATATTTATTATTTACATTATTATAATAAATCTAATATAAACTAGGTATATTACAACATATCTAGTACTAAATAATTTGTTAATGTCTCTTAAAATATCAAAGCTTCGTTTGCACACAACAACCCATTTAAATGTAGTAACATTGCATAATAATTTTGCCAAAGGTAAAGTAATTGAAGTAGATTGTAACACCCTCCTCCCACACTTACCCAAGCTAACCAGTCCACTAGGGTAAATATGTGACAAAGATTTACTATGACATGGTTCAACTTCCAAGGTACAGTTAAGGAAGTGGAATCGATAAACCAAAACCAAACTAACCTTCCTCGGGATCTTTAAGACGCCCATATGCTAACCAACCACTCTAGATGCCTAACCTGTGAGTTAAATTTCTCTTTAATTGAAATAAACCCCCAGTCTCTCCCATGGCAATCCCTCTATGCAACTGAAACCCTCCAGTCGCTCTCACAACAAGGCCTCCATGTGACTACAAACTTTTTCACTGATTTCTGTGCCAGCAACTGCAAGATTTAAACCACTTTTTCAGGCTAGTCTCTATACCATTTCCAAGAACTTCATAAAACTCTCAAGAATGATAAATGACCCAGGGAAAAAGCCTTTCACACAAAACTTAGACAATAAATTGACCTAACTAGGGGAGGCCTCCCCTTGACATACATTTCATCAAACACATCATGAACATGTAATCTACAAGTCATAAATACACATCTGAACATAGGGAGATCATACTTATATGAGAATCATCAATAAGGTCTGACTTCCTCTCATAAAAGCTACATTATCATCTATCAGGTCATTCATTCATTAACATTTCATATATAACCAAAACATGATGGGAGCCATATCTCAAATATGTCATTAACCATGCTTGTAACCAACATATACCCAAATGAACAACAATAATAAAAAAATCATCATAGCCACATAATAATAAGTAAATTCACACATAGAACACAAGAGGAAAAAAACTCTTGTTAACATATGTAAATCCACCCGACCATAGATTGGGTTGAACCAAATATTTCTTTTAGCAAATCAACCAGTGCCATCTTCCAAACATGAATGTGGGATCTCATGGAATAAACCATGAAAACCAAACCAAGGCTTCTAGAGGCCAAACCACCACAACCTTCAACCATTGATTCCACCTCATGGTCAAATATCACTAACCATCACTAGATCAGTCTCTATCCAAGTTCTCCAAGGCTCCATAGCGTTTGTTCTAACCCGATTTTCAGGATTAGTAACTTAAACCACAATCGTTGTTGAGCTCTAGAGTGTTTGCCTAACCAAGGCTTCTAGGACTAGTAACTCAACCCACCAAGGGCTCTATATAATTTTTTCAACCAAGTCTTCTAGGACTAGTAACTCAACCCAAGTTTTTACAGGGCTTCCAGAGCATTTGTCAAACCAAGGCTCCAGGAACTAATAACTCAACCCAGAACCATAAGGAACATGAGCACCAAATAGAAAATAAAAGGTTAAAACCACAATGCCAATGATATCCAAGAAATGGAAAGGCTAGGAAAAATCACTGTCAATCCAGGTAAGACTTCATGCCAATGATAGATCATAACCAAACAACCACATGCATATGCCATGCATTTCAAAACTAGCAAGGAAATCATACATGTAACTTGATACCTGCAAAGGAAACCCATTGTATTTATTGATCCCGTTGTCCCCTTGCACTTTCATGTTTTTCCATTGCCTTCTTGCTCCAAATCCAAAGTATGCCACAATACTCCAAGAGTGATCCAAGAAAACTCTAAGTGTGCAAGAGTACGAGAGAGAGAATAAAGAGAGAGCTCCAAGCTAAAACTGGAAAAGAGCTATGAGTTGATTCTCATAAGCCTTTTTATTGATGAGGCCTCTATTTTATTAATTTTCCATTATTTTTCTTCATTTTCCTCCTCGCATGCAACCTGTGACCTTTCACCTTCCTTTTCTCCTAATTTCCATTATTTTCATAAATAAGATGTCAATTAATGCCTCATGCCTTTCCAAAGTCTTTTCCATTAACTTTTCCAATTTCAATATCCATTAATTAATCACATGCGCTCCCCGTCCCTATGTTTTTTCCCCAACATGTAGCTTGGAATATGTGTCCCATGACCTTGGTTATTATTTTACCTTTATTAACTTTAATACATGGATTTTTAACCTGGGGTTGTTACAAACCCCCCTTAGGGGAACACCTTCCATGGTTTTCAATGACACCTACAACCAACAAGGCCGTTGAGACCAAACATACTACCCATGGAGCTTTATAACTTAGCTCGTTGTAGTATTTACAATGATCAACTTGTTGAAAACCAGACCAGCATAACCACATGGCACCCATACTACTTATTGGAGCTTTATAGCGTAACTCATTGTGATATTTACATACATATACATATATACATATACTAAAAATGATTTGCCTCAACCGGAAAACAATGAAGGATACATATCCCGCATCTGATCAACCATGTCCCATGTAGCTTCATTGGGTCCATAGTGCTTCCACTACACTTTAACCTGCTCGATTGCATGGTTCTGGAGCATGAGCATCTTTCTCTGCAAAATGCATTGGTTTTCTGGCTTGAATTATCCTTTTGGTTCCACCTACAATACAGACCAGTCAGTCACATGATCAACATGTTTAACATACTTCTTAAGTAATGACACATTGAAAACATCATGGAATCTTAGTGTCGGAGGCGGTGCAAGTCTGTAGGCCACTGGTCTAATCCTCTCAAGGATCTTGAAAGTTCCGCAATAACAAGGTTCCGAATTCTCACATGACCCAATCCTCAAGAATCTCTTCTTAGGCTTGATGCACAAATACACATTTTCGCCAAACTAAAATCCCTTAAATACCTTGTGCTGGTCTGCGTAAATTTTTTGCTTGTCATGTTGCCTTTAGATTCTTCTTGATAACCTACATTTCTTGCTCCATTTCTACCAAGATGTCTATTCCAATCATCACCTTGTTCACTGGATCGCTCCATCTGATAGGAGTATTACATTTCTTCCCATAGAGTGCCTCAATGACTCTTGATAACCATTGTTGTAATAAAACTCAACTAGTGGAAGATGCTCTTCCCACTTTTGTTGTTGATGCATCACATACATTCTCAACATGTCCTCCAAAATCCCGTTGACCCTCTTTGTCTGTCCTGTTGAGAAGTGTAACTAGGTTCGGTCTTCATAATGACATGTAATTATGATTTTATGTAATGAGATGTAAATAAGAAAAATTAAATTATTATATTCACTTGCTTCATGGATTTCATGAGCAAGGGATTTTGTTTTTGAGTCAATACTCCCATTGAGATTCTTTAGGGTTTATTCATCTAGTCATAAAAGAGTCATTATCATGTAAATGAAGTCATGTTACACTTTTTAAAAGGTTTATATTGTCTATGTAAAGTATCCTCTAAGAACTTGTCACCAAACCTCTTCATGTTGGCCTACAAACTATGAAGAAGATGCTAGATGAAGTCGAACTAAACTCCAGTTTTCAAGTTGGCCTAAAGGGCAAGTGAAGAAGTATATATATCCCTACTTGGCCTCATTTGGAGACACACAATTCAGACAAGAATTCGACCTAATCTTGATAAGAAATGTGGGAAGAAGAAGGTAGAATAAAGTCAAAGAGAAGGCTAAAAAGGAGAGAGAAGAAGGAGCAACAAAAGAGAAGTGAAAAGTTTATTTTGGGACATTATCTTCTAGGTAGTGCAAAGTCTAGGCAACAAATTCTTCTGGGCAATGCGAAGTTAGAGAAGTGAAGTTTTTCTGGGGCAGCAAGAGAAATACTTTCTAAAAGATCAAAGTAGAGATTGAGTTTCTGTCTAGAATACCTAGAGACTTCGATTCTCTAGGTAAGTTGTGAAGGTGCAGTATAAGAGATAAGGACCGAGTTCCTCTAGAAGGAAAGGAAAAGGAAGGAAGAGGCAAAACATCAAGGTGGTGACAAGGTTCTTGGGAGGATACATCAATTGAAGATCTAGAAGAAGAATCTTATCGGGTTTTCCTCTCAAGAGGTGAGAGGTTTTGGCCCTAGCTGGAGAAGCCTATATACTGTGTCACTTGTATTTATTTATTTTGATAATTGTCTTGATGAAGATAACATGCTAATAATATAACAAACAAAGGTTCATAAGCTAAAAGGTAAAAACATATCACAAGCGATTATCAAGGAGAGAAATTGTTAATATTGCATGCCCTAGATTTCTCAACATGGTATCAGAGCTAAGGTGTTGAAGTTAAAGGAAGGGAATCTAATCAAAGAGACATTCAAGTATTAAGTTTCAAGGAAGGCATCAAAGAAAGGTGAAGGTTGTCAAAGCAAAATATCAAGATCTACATTGAAAAATCAAACCCTAGATCAAATAAGCAGTCTGCAACAACAAGAGCTTTTGTTTCTATAGTTGTCATCGAAAGGCCACAAAAACCCTAATCAAGTTGGCTACAAGGCAAGATAGCTCGAAGGAATTTAAAGATGTAGATCACATCATCTTGGAGAAAGTCGAAACCCTAGAAGCATTTCTAATCTACACTACAAGAGAAGTGGAATTATATTGAAGGCGGGAAGGCATTGTCATCTTTTTCAAGGTTATAAAGCAATCAAGGATCCTCTCCTTTCCCAGAAGAATATCAGGCGAGAAAGCAGCAAATCATCCTCATCAAAAGGAGAAACCTTTTCTATTGAAGAAAGGATTTTTCATTTGGAAGAAGATCATCCAAGAGGGATCTCTAATACATCTTCTTCAACCATCATCAAAGTGATCAATGTGAAGATTTCATCTTCACTTGTCAAGTAGGTATCTTTCATTCTTTAATCAATTTGGTAAAATGACTTCATGTTTGCAAGGAGATATATAAGTTGGATGGGTCATCGAAATTGCTTGCATGAAAAATAGGATAGACATAGTCATCTAAGAAGGTGAATTCATTGAACATAGTAAAATGTCTCCTCTGAATTCATGGAAATGGATTCTTATGAAAGATCCCCTCATATAAAAATATTGGAGATTTCAAAGAGATGTATACGATAAACTCATAAGAATACTTTCTGAAGATAAAAAAAAGAAGGTCACATGACTTAGATATGATCTACACAAAAGTAAAGGTATAAAAGGATGAAGGCTATCTTCATAAGATCTCATCTACAAGATCTAGGAAAGAAGATAATCATCATTGATCTATAATGCACTAACTGATAATCAAGGTAACAAATATCCATGGGATAAGAAATTTACCTCATTCAAAATCTTGTGATTTCTATGCAAGATAGAGGAATACAAGTTGAGGGAAAATTTGTTGAAGGTTAAGGAATCAAACATTTGCTGGAAGGAAAGGAAGTTTGGAAAATTCTAGTTCTCAAAAAGAAAAAAAAAAGAGCATAACTAAGATTCAATGCTATGGATGCAAAGACTATGAACATTACAAGAAATATTGTCCTTGGCTTAAGAAGGAAAAGAAGAAGGATAGAGAAGAAGTCCATTTCACTGAAGAAGTGGAGGAGGCTAAAAGAAGAAAGTCCAAGGAAGAGAAGCATTAGAAGCAAGATCTGGTGACATCACCATAGGGAAACATGAAGGACGAAAGGAACAAAATATATGGTAGTAAACTTTGAAGGATGTATCTCTTGTTAACATCATTGGAATATCAAAGGAATAGGTCATCCAGGATAATTCTCATCATACATCAGTCTAGAAGGAAAACATCTGCTGAATAAGGATATGTGAGATGGAATCCTCATTAAAGGATTCACCGATCTAGAAAGAAAGCAAGGTTTTCATTAGGAAATCCAACTTGTGGATTTCATGGGATGATGATATGATGACATGAGACATGAAGCAGATTAAGGGGTTGAAGATATTTTCAATCAAGGGAGCTGTTGAAAGAAGGCTAGATGACTTAAAGGTAAAATGAGGTATGCATGTTTGTATTTAATATTATAAAGTCATGTCATATGGTTGCAGGTAACAAGGATCACTACTTCTATTTTGAGAAGCATGATCAAAGGAAAGGAATCTCCTCCTATGAAGAATGTTGGAAGGCATAAGTCACACTAGATGAAATCAACACAATATGTCCTCATATGAAGTAAGAGGTGGTTGACTACGATTGAGGAACTCTGATCAGAATCCCTTGAGAATGAAGTGTGTGAAAAGGTATGAAGAGATTGTGATAATATGCAATGAAAGTAGAATGCATTCAACATCTGAAGTCCAAGAATATTTGACTAGAAGATCTCCCAGAAGGATGTGAAGACTTTGATGAAAGTTAGAATAAAATATAGACCCTTGACACTGAACATCTGTGGGAGATTTGTCAATATGCATGCAGGATGTTGATACTTATAGGAAGATTTCATGGTGAAATATCATCACAAAGGTAAATATGATTTGAAGTGTTCAATGATTATTTTTGAACTAACATATGGTTGGGCTTATGAAAGATTGTTAAAGGGAAGATTCGTGAATGAATTCCAAGCAAACCATATAGAAGGATTTAATTTCCTTCCAAGAAATATGGCATGAAAGTAGAATGACATGAAGCAAAGCAAGATAGAAAATTTGATAGATCACTTTCTGATGAGTTAAGGACATGACTAACTCTTGGATAAAAGTGATGGATGATCTATGCCCTATATATAGAAGTTCCCAAAATTTGAAGACTCCTTAAAGAAATTCATGACATCGAAGAAATGAGCTCTTCATGTAGCTGATTGTTTTAGGATCTCCACATGAAGATCTACTATAGGTCCCTAGCAAAGAGGGAGCCTGAGAAGAAGTTTCTTACTTGGAAGAAACTCATAAATTCCTAAGCTGGAAGCTTAGGTACATTCCTCTATGATAGGAATGAGTACATTCCTTTAATGGAATAAAACGTCCTGGTATACGAAGGAGCAATAGACATGTTGTTATGTGCTTCACCAAAGAAAGACAAAACGGAGGATTGTGTAATTATTTGGCATTTGACGCTCTTGTGGGATGAGATATGGAATGCCATGAAAGAGTAGTTGTGGAGGACCGTAATCTTTTGGGACTGGGGAGTCTAAGAAAATAATAGTCCTTATGGACATATCCTAAGAGAACCCGGGTGGGGTATTTTCCTGAAAGAGACAATGATGAGTATGTCTATAAATCATTGGTATCACCAACATTGTGCTCTGATCTTATGGAGAGATAGATCTGTTAGTCAATACCTTGCTATATAACATTGCTAGTTGGTATGATGCTATATAAATGAGTTACAAATCTGAATTCTTCTTATGAGAGATTCTTTAGATTGAGAAAGTCCAAGGTACCATTATGAATAACTCCCTAGTTAAGAGGGAGTGTTCAAAAGTGTAACTATGTTCGTTCTTCATAATGACATGTAATTATGATTTTATATAATGAGATGTAAATAATAAAAATGAAATTATTATATTGAATTGCTTCATGGATTTCATGAGCAAGGGATTTTATTTTTGAGTCAAGACTCCCATTGAGATTCTTTAGGGTTTATTCATATAGTCATAAAAGAGTCATTATCATGTAAATGAAGTCATATTACACTTTGTAAAATGTATATACTATCTATGTAAAGTATCATCCAATAACTTGTCACCAAACCTCTTCAAGTCGGCCTACAAACTATGAATAAGCTGTGAGATGAAGTCGGCTTAAACTCTAGTTGTTAAGTCAACCTAAATGGAAATCGAAGAAGAGTATATATAACGCTACTTAGCCTCATTTGGAGACACATAATTCGGACAACCATTTGATCTAATCTTGACTAAAAAAGTGCGAAGAAGAAGGCAAAATAAATTCAAAGAGAAGGCTAAACGGGAGAGCGAAGAAGGAGCAGCAAAAGAGAAGTGTGAAGTTTCTTTTGGGAAATTATCTTCTGGGTATAATGAAGTTTCTTCTGGGAAGTGCGAAGTCTGGGCAGCAGATTCTTCTGGCCAGTGAAAATTCTAGGCAACAAATTCTTCTGGGCAGTGCAAAGTTAGAGAAGTGAAGTTCTTCTGGGCCAAGAAGAGAAAGACTCTTCTAAAAGATAAAAGTAGAGACCGAGTTTCTCACTAGAATACCTAGAGATCGAGATTCTCTAGGGAAGTTATGAAGGTGCAGTATAAGAGATAGAGACCTAAATTCTCTATAAGGAAAGGCAAAGGAAGGAAGAGGCAGAACATCAAGGTGGGTGACAAGGTTCTTGGGAGGATACTATTGTCAAGGGTCCGTGTCATGGTTTTGGAAATTATCAATTGAAGATCTAGAACAAGATTTTTATCGGTTTTTACTCTCAAGAGGTGAGAGGTTTTGGCCTTGGGTGGAGAAGCCTATATATTGTGTCACTTGTCTTTATTTATTTTGATAATTGTGTTGATGAAGAGAACACACTAATATGATAACAAAGAAATTTTCATAAGCTAAAAGGTAAAAACATATCACAAGAAATTATCAAGCAAATAAATTGTTAATATTGCATGTCGTAGACTTCTCAACATGTCCATCTATCTACAGATGATAAGCTATGTTAAAGGCAAAATATGTACCCAAACCTACAAATAAATCTTTCCATAACCTGGAAGTGAACTTAGCATCCCTATCTGACATAATATTCTTTGAAACACTATGAAACCTAACTATATCTCTGATGAATACCTATGTTACATCGGTAGCTGAATAAATAGACTTGAGTGGAATGAAGTGTTCTACCTTATTCAACTTTCAACGACAACCATAATAGAATCATGTTGTCTAGATGTCCTCGGAAAAACTAATGAAATACATGGAAAATACCTCCAATTTCCACTCTAAAATTAGAATCGGTTGTAGTAATCCACTTGGATGCTTACACATTGCTTTTACCTGTTGAAAAACCAATAACATTGCAACAAACTTTGTCACCGCTTTCTTCAGATTCGGGCAGTAGTAGGACTTCTTCACAACTATCAATGTATTTTGATATCCTAGATTACCTGGATACAACTTATCATTACATTCCCTCAAGATAAGCTTCTTGAGCTCATTGTTATTCGACACATAGATCTTTTCCCTAAATCTCACCAAACCATCCACTGTAAGATGATAGTCTACATCCTAATCACCGGTATCCTACTGTAAACTTTTCCTAAGCTCCCTATACATATCATCATGTTGCCCTTCTTGCAAGATATGATCCTGTAGATCTGTCTCGTAAGATTTCATAGATACTATATGATTTACATGTACCTTTTTTCTAAGAGAATCTGCAACCCTGTTTCTTTTCCCTTGATGTACCTGATATCGAAGTCAAACTTACTAATCGTGGCCAACCACCTAGCTTTCCTAGAATTCATATTCAATTGGTCAAACAAGTATCTCAATCCACTATGATCACTCATCAATACAAACCTTTTGCCAAGAAGATAGTGCCTCCACATTTTCGAAGCATGGATGATCGTTTCGAACTCAAGATCGTGTGTAACATAATCCTGTTCACCCTCATTCAATTTCCATGAGTCATATCACACTACCTATCCTTCCTGCATTAGGACCCCATCAAGTCCCCTCTTGCAAGCATATGTACACACCACAAACTCTTTGTCTGGATATGTGATTTTTAGCACTGAAGCATTTTTCAACAATTGCTTCAATTGCTCAAAACTTGATGCACATTCCTCTATCCATTCAAATTTATTACCTTTCCTTTGAAATGATGTAATAGGATAAGAAATCTATGAGAAGTTACTAATTAATCTCCTATAATAACCCGCTAACCCCATGAATGATTTAACCTCCTCCACATTCCTATGAGCTTCCCGTTCCATAATGGATTTTACCTTTTCCGAGTGTATTGCTATGTCTTCCTTGAAGACAACATGCCCCAAGTAGTGTATCTTTTTCTAAAAGAAACTGCATCTACTAAGCTTAGCATAAAATTGGTGCTCTCTTAGAAATCTCAATACTATCACTAAGTGTCTGACATGTTCTTCCTCATTCTGATAATATATCAATATATCATCAATGAATATAATAACAAACTTGTCCAAATAAGGACACAATGCACTATTCATCAAGCACATAAAAGTAGCTAGAGAATTAGTCAAACCAAAAGGAACTGCAACAAACTCATAATGCCCATACCTGGTCCCGAAAGTAGTCTTGTAGATGTCCTCTTCTTTAATGTGTACTTGATGGTATCATGATCTCAAATAAATATTTGAGAACATCAATTTTCCCTTCAACTGATCAAAAAAGTTATCAATCCTTAACAATGGATATATGTTCTTGATGGTTACCTTGTTCAACTGCATGTAGTCAATGCACAATCTAAGAGTACCATCCTTCTTCTTCACAAACAACACTAATGCACCACAAGGTGACACACTTGGCCTGATGTATTCCTTGTTAAGAATTTCCTTCAACTACAACTTCAATTCTACTAACTCTAGTGTGCTCATCCTGTATGGTGCCTTTGATTTTGGTGTTGCCTCTAGTACCAAATCAATAGAAAAGTGCAATTCCTTGTGAGGCGGTAACTCTAGAATCTTTGTGGGAAATACATCCTGAAATTGATGTAGAACTAGTTATCTGTTCAATATTTCTTCATCCTAAACATCCTTACCTTTATAACTAGAAATATGTACTACAAATAACACACACCATTTCCTACAACTGCTTTGCCTACATAGTTGTAACCATTCTGACTGATGTTTCCATTTTCTTACCTTGAAATATTCTTTTTTCTCCATTGTCATCCAAGAATTCAATTGACTTATCATGATAGTCCACCTTAGTCTTGTGAATATAGAACCAATCCATGCCCAATAGCATATTGTACAAACCCAATGGAAGTACTTTAATATGTGTTGACGTAGGCATACCATTCAGTTCAAATGCACAAGCTCTTACCCAATGATGAACTCTTTTCTTTGTACTTGTATCCAACTGCACTAACCAATATTATGCATGAACTTCTTTATTCAAACCACACTTATCCACTAGGTTAGGATTAACGTAACTATAATTAGATCTAGGGTCAATCAAAACATAAACAAATTTATCAATTACCTTACCATCCATCTTGATAATAAATGGTTGGTGATCCACCTACCTATTATCCAACACTACATAAATTCAACGAATACTTTTTCCAACATTCCAACTGTGCCTCGTAATCATTGTAGATTTGTAGTCTGCCACCTTGATGATGTGGAAAATATATCCTGCAATTATCTTCACCATAAGTCTAACACTGTAAAGGCTTCCTGCCATCACCCATGTTCTACTCTTCAAACTAAAATCCATGCGCTCTGTCGGATGCATTGAACTTCTTAGGCAATGTTTCATTCTATTTGTTACCTATGTCATAAGGTCTTTTTCGATTCCTATCCCATTTTCCTTTATTCTTCTCATTACCTTTCCAATCCTACCTAGTCTCATATTTGTGCGTCAATTTCTCATAATAATGCTTTAGCTTTCTGATGGCTTCCTCCAGTGATCTAGGCTCATAAAACTCGATTTTGTGCTTGAATGCTACCAACAACCCACTAATGAATCTCTGAATATTAGCTTTATCCTCCTTAAGATAAGGCAAATACATCAATAAATCCAAGGATCTGTTAATGTACTCCTCATTGGTCATGGATCCCATCTTTATCTCACATAATTCCTTTTCCTTGTCATCATAGTATCTCTCCAATAAATAATTCTTCTTGAAAATTCTCTCAAAATCACACCAAGTCGACCCCTCGTCCTGAATTCCCCTAACATTCTTTACACCTTCCCACCAAATGTATGCTTTACTTTTAAGACTGAACGTATCTATTTTGGCCTTCATGTTCTTTGAGTAATCATGAAATTTGAATAACTTATTTATCCCAAGCAAACATGCTTCTGCATATTATGACTTCTTCATTTCTCCATCAAATGTAGGTGGCTTTGCTTTCTTGAACTCATTTGAAAAATATCCCCTGTCACTCCTCTTGTAAGGATGATAGTGATGATGACCATGGTGCTTATCTGAACTGGAACTAGAGTAAAGACCATGTCCACTACCTCGTCTATTAGGTGTATCCAAGAATATGCCATCTCTAATGGTATCATCTCTATTTGACCTGAGCCCACCATGGGACCTGCTACCATATGATCCATTCATCCTATCCTCCATCCCATAACCAATATCTGGTTGTCCCTATTTTTGCAAGTTTAAAAAGCTCTTAACGATAACTAAATTTATCTCTGCTTGTTTCTCCCATGCCCTGGCAAGTCTCTCTTGTGATTGAATGATTTTGTCATTATCTGCTTTGGAACTTCTTATTTCTGCCTTCAAACTTCTCAAAGTGTCTGTTATATCAAGAGGGTATCCATCACCATGCTACTCATATGATCTATAGGGAGAGTCTCATGAACTATAGTTTACCATTTTGTTAGTCATCTTTGATCTTCTACATACAATGATATCATGTCAGATAAACCAAACATAAAGATACCACCATACCTCATTAGGGTTTAACGGAGGATATCTCATCTACAAGTTCAACTAGATTAGCACAATACATGTATAAACATAATCAAAACAGTATATAAACATCATTTCAATCATCATCTCAGTTACCATGCATGATGCCACAAACTATAACTCCAACTAGACACAATGCATCCACACCAACATATAGACAATGCCATGCATAACTAATGCATATACAACCAACATGCATTCATGACAACACAACTGCAATGATGATTGATACCATGCATACATAGAAACACATAGACCACAAGCATAATGAACACATATGAAACCAACATGTATGCATGGCAAACCCATTCCTCCAATCTATTCCAAGGGTTGAACCATATACTATGACACCACTCCGTAACACCCTCCTCATACACTTACCCAAGCTAACTGGTCCACCAGGGTAAATATGTGATGAAGAGTTACTATGATATGATTCAACTCCCCAAGTTCAATTAATGAAGTGGAATCGACAAACCAAAACTAAACTGACCTTCCTAAGGAGCTACAGGACCTCCATAGGCTAACCAACCACTCCAGGTGCCCAAAACCTGAGTTAACTTGCTTTTTAACTGAACTAAACCCCCATTTGGACCCATGAAAATCCCCCCATGTGACTAAAACCCTCCAGTCTCTCCCAAAATAAGGCATCCACGCGAGTACAAAGTTTTTCACCGAGATTTGTGCCAGCGACTGCGAGATTTAAGCCACTTTTTCAGGCTATTCTCTAGACCACTGCCCAGAACTTCATAAAACTCTCAGGAATGATAAATGAACCAAATACAAAGCCTTCCACACAAAACTTAGACAATAACTTGACCGAAACAAGCCTCTCCATGACAAACATTTCATCAAACACATAATAAACATATACTCTACAGGGCATAAATAAACATTTGAACATAGGGAGTTCATACTTATCTGAGAATCGTCAATAAGGTCTGATTCCATCTCACAATAGTTGCATTATCATCTATTAGGTCATTCATTCATTAAAATTTCATCTACTAACCAAAACATGACGGGAGCCATAACTCAAATATGTTATTAACCATGCTTGTAACCAACATATAACCAGATAAACAAAAATAATAGAACAACCGTCATAGCCACATAATTAAAAGTACAATTACACATAGAACGCAAGAGGAAAAGATCTCTTATTAACATATGCAAATCCAACCAAGTCAAGGACTTCCACGTACCACCCAACCGTAGATTGGGTTGAGCCAAATATTTTTTTCAATGAATCACCCTTGTGCCATATTCCAAGCATGAATGTGGAATCTCATGGAATAAACCAAGAAAACCAAACCAGGGATTCCAAAGGCCAAACCACCTGAACCCTCAACCAATGATTCCACCTCATGGTCAGAAATCACTAACCATCACCAGATTGGTCTCTATCCAAGTTGTTCAGGGCTCCATAGCATTTGTTCCAACTCAAATTACAAGAATAATAATTCAACCCAAACTTTTACAAGGCTTCCATAGCATTTGTAGAACTAAGGCTCCAGGAACTAATAAATCAACCCACAACCATAAGGAACACGAGCACCAACCAGAAAACAAAAGGTGAAACCCACAACACCATGGCTATCTAGGAAATGGCAAGGTGAGGAAAAACCACTGTCAATCCAAACAATCCTCCATGCCAATAACAAATCATAACCAAACAACCACATGCATATTCCATGCATGTCAAAATTAGCAACGAAATCATACATAAAACTCGGTACCTACAAAGAAACCCCGTTGTAGATGTTGATCCCTCTATCCCCTTATGCTTTCCTACTTTTCCTTTGCCTTCTTACTCCAAATCCAAATTATGCCACAATGCTCCAAGAGTGCTCCAAGAGAACTATAAGTGTGTAATAGTGTGAGAGAGAGAATAGAGAGAGATATCCCAGATAAAACTGACAAAAATCTATGAAATAATCCTCAGAAGCCTTTTTATTAATGAGGCCTCTGTTTTCTTGATTTTCCATTATTTTCCTTCATTTTCCTCCTCACATGCAACTTGTGACCTTTCACCATCCTTTTCTAGTAATTTCCATCATTTTCATAAATAAAATGACAATTAATGCCTCATGCCTTTCCAAAGCCTTTGCCAATTTCCATATCCATTAATTAATCACAAGTGATCCCCGTCGTTATGTTTTTTCCCAACATTCAACTTGGAATACGTGCCCCATTAACTTGGTTATTACTTTGCCTTTATTAACTTTATTACATGGATTTTTAACACGGGACTGTTACATAGGTCACTTTACAAACTCTTAATGAAAATTGATGTGTCCAAGAAAAACTTTAGTTTGTGTCAGAATTACTAGTCATACAAATCTCTAATGTTATAGACTTTGGTTGGGTTGGAAAGCAATCCTTCGTATGAAACAATGTGGATTAGAGAAAGTCGAATGGTTGGAAACATTTTAATTTGTCCAGTTTGAGGGAAATGATGTGTCCTAATGGTGTTGGACCATCATCTAGTGATTTATAAACAAAGGACCTATAGCACTTTCTTCACCAACATAAATTGTTTACAAAATTAACTCTATTCTCTATTCGAAGTCTCTAGAATAACTACAATTCCTATGTTTTCATTGCAATTATGAGTGGAACTACTTTGCAAAATTGCTTAGGATTGGTGATACTACCTATTCTTAATGTAACTTGGACACAACGATCAATTAACAATGTGATAGTAGTCAATGCTCCGAGTTGGTTTCTCTTTGCTAATTTTTATTAGGTAGGCACACACAAATTGTTTGTGTTTCTCTACTTCAAAGCTTACTCCTATTCTTGAGGTATGAAAGGATGGGTGACTCATTGGGACAATTATGCCCATGCAAATGTCATTAGTGAGAAACAATTGTTACTTGTGAATGCTCAGATAAGACAACCTCTAATCTACACTCTATTAATTAGCTAACACCTTGCTACTCAACTCAGTTGATTGAAAAAATAAAATAGCAATTGACTCCTTCTAGAGGAATGCCATCAATGTCCTGAATGCACCATAACTAGCTAGAAATTAGGAGAAAAATAGAAAATAAGAGGAAACAATTACAACGACTATACCATGAGGGCCATGATCTCAATGCGTAAGTGGAATTAACAATGGGTGACTTTTAACTGGTGGATTCGGTTCAAGTTAAATGTAACAATGTTTCATTGTGTATGTGCATGATTGCATGATCCTCATATATAATCGGTTGTCTATCTAATTTAGGTATCTAAACTAGGAAATGATTTCTATATCAATCTAGTGTTCGTAAAATTTGAAGCACACTACAATATGTAATATGAGTTAAGTTAGATTGGTTGTCAATTCTAAGTCAAAATTCGCAACTAGATTAATAAAACGTGAAATAAAACTTTTTAATCTATGGCACAAACTTGAAATGAAATCACTCTGACTTGACTTAAGAATACTTATGATTGGGCATTTACTGGGATCTCTCACATAAATCCAAGTTCTCTAAGCAATTTATTCAAAATGCCAAGTGTTCACTCAAATGGTGATAAATAAAAATGATCAAATGGATTTTCAATCAAAGAGGTTAACTATTGCATTAGGGCCTTCCTTGTCATTGGAGAAAATTCAACACTCTAGTACTCTTTTAATTAACCTAGTTAATCGAGAACCAATACTAGTTACGAGGATGACAAAGCACTACGATTTTCCCCATTTATGACAGTGAATATGAGCAGTCACTCATAGCCTTCTACTGCTATGTTTAACTAGAATTTTTTTGAATCATCATTCTATTCTAAGAAAGTGGAAAATGAAAGTAGGGAACTATGGTGTTTGAAAGATTCAAGGCAAAAATGAAAAGAACTCAAGAGGTTGAGGTATGCTTCTTCTAACAATTTGGTTAATGACACTCTTGGTCCCTTGGTTACTTTGACCAATTAGGTTGATTTTTCAAACAATTTATCTATAATAATAAAAAAATCATAAATGACATTGAAATCTATAGCTATGGGAAGAAACACAAATTTAGTGATGCAATGGAATTGTCACATAGCTCATCAAATGAAACTATGATTATATGATAGTCAAACAAAAATATATCAAGCAAATGGAACCAAAATATATCTAAGCTAATAAAATCAAGATATTATATTCAAATCTAGGTATATCTAATCAATATATGCTTAGATAACTAGTTTCTAATTAGAGTTTTAAATATCTAGGAACTAGTGACTAGTAGCTAGTACCTAGTATTTAGTATCTAGCTAATATTTATTATAATATTCATTCAAATGATTCAATCAATAAGTAATTCATGATATTTAAATGCATTTAATCTCCAGCAAGTGATATATCATCATTGAGGCAAAATTAAACAAGTATGATTGCCTATGCAAGACTAAAAGAATATAATTGTTATGCTAATTACTTTACTAAATAACTTGATGATAAAACTTGTATTGAAGCAACATTAATAACTCTGAAAAATTAAGATTACATTCATTAAACAAGAAGGAGGAACACATATAAAAAACGGTTGAAAAACTAGCTTTTAGGTTTATCTACAAGTTGTCTAAGAAGCCAATCTTATAACCTGATTCAAATCTTAATGTATAGGGTAAGTAATGAATATAAACATGGAAATATGATGAAAACTAATATAAAATAACACTATTTTACAAGGATATTTGCACAAAAAGAACAAGTTTTCCTATCTCAAGATACAGGGGCCTTAAAAGGCTCAAGAAAGCACATAAAATTAAAACCAAAAGTTAAGACTTCAATGACACTTCATTACTTGATGAAAACAATTATTTATGAGACTGCAATTTAAATTTGAATTGACAGGTCGAAATTTGAGTCTTCAAACAAATAAAATATATCATATGTTTTGGCAAGCCAAGCTACTTGCCATTATAGGCAAAATTTTAACAAAATATGCATAAATCTTGTCCATAATTAATTGACAACTATTCTAAGAGAGACATCTAATCATATTCTCCTTATTGGTCACTTAGATCATGGATATGGGCATTTTTAGTAAATTGTTCTATGTTTTAGCTGCAAAGTGCCCACATTGACTATGCATTGAGTAGACATATCGAGGCATTTCACCTAGCTTTCTTGTAAATATGAAAAAAAATGATTAATTGCAAAATCTACTAAAATCCGCAATTTCCTTTCACAATGTCATTAATTACAAGAAATTTTAAAAATTAAAAAACCAATGAAAATACATTAGGAAAGTATTATTATAGGCAAAGTATAGGAAAATATCATCATAAATTACAAAATAGGTGTTTTCCAAGGTAAAGGAATTAAAAAATCATAGCAGTATTTTTGGCCAAAAAGAGGATTGATAAGGACATTGCCCCAAACATACACAAAAGTTGGGTATTCCATTTAAAAACAAATTGATCTTAAAAAATTACTTATCGCTCATCCTGCTTAACAACAAAGAAAAAATTAATTAAGTTCTAGTGGCTAGAAATTCATATGTATGCCAGTTATGGGAACAAAACCAAACTCTTCATTCACTAGAGACTACCATTCACTCAACCACAATAATTGTGTATCACTATGTATAATTTATCACCCTTAGCATAATAAAGACATGATTGAATATGGTTCTAATGTAACACCCTCCTCCCACATCTACCCAAGCAACTGTCCAACTGGGGTAAACATGCGACGTGAGGCCACTATGATATGATTCGACCTCCTAAGTCATGTTAAGGAAGTAGAACCGATGGAAACACACCATACAGACATTCAACATCAATATTAGGATCCTTATGAACCAATCCAACCTTTTTGCCAACCAAACCCTGGGTCACACTGAGATTTTGGACCAATTAACGTTTGGATGCTCTCATTCTATGGGAATGCCAACATCCAAGGACCTTTAGACGCTCTCATAGGTTTGCAAGCCAGTGTCCAGGGACTATTTTTCATAGCGTTGTGCCAATTTCATCGAGTTTTGAGCCACTTTTTCAAGCCCAAAGCCCAAGTCACTGTCCAAAATTAATTGACATCTTCAAAATGGTAAAATAACAGAGAAATGACAATACAAATGTAATTAATTTAATAAGACCTTGATTGGACCCCTACTAGCCATGACAAACATTTTGTCAAACATGTCACGAATATGTAATCTACATGTGTAAATAACAGATATGAGGATATGGGTCTCATACTTAGTTGAGAATCACTAAGAAACATTGATGCCTCAACACATCAAATTCCATTCATCCATTAGGTCATAGATACATTATTCATTCATCTACCAGTAAAAACATGATGAGAGATATACATAGCTACTGTCATAAAACATATATATAACCAACATAATAGCAGCAGAAATACCAATTAAATCATAGCCATATAAACCACACATAATCAGTATAATACTCATAGAATTACAAGGAGAAATAACCTCATATTGATGATGCAAAATCCAAACCTGGGATGGGACTTCCACATTCCACCTGACCGTAGAATGGTTGAGCCAAATCTCTCTTCAACCATTCACCCATGTGCCATATTCCAAGCATGAATGTGGGATCTCATTGAACACATCAATCCAAAACCATTCAGGGCTTCTAGAGGCCATCCACTTCAACCCATCAAACAATGATTCCACATCACAGTCGGACATCACAAAACCATCATCACATTGGTCATTATCCAAGCCTTCTAGGGATTCCAGAGAATTTGTACAACCAAGGCTTCTAGGACTATTAACTCAACCCACAACTTTTATTGAGCTTCCAGAGTGTTTGTCCAACCAGGGATTTCAGGACTAGTAACTCAACCCACCAAGGGCTTACAGATTGTTTGTCCAACCAAGGCTTCCGATACTAGTAACTCAACCCAAGTTGTTATAGGGCTTCTAAAGAGTTTTTCCAACCAGGGTTTCTAGGAATAATAACTCAACCCAAGCTAAGGAAACATGCGAACCAACAAAAACAAAACAAGGAAAACAAATCCATAATCACCATGGCTATCTAGGAAATGGAAAGGCTAGGAAATCCACTGCCAATCCTGACCATCCTCCATGCCAATGAGAAATCACAACCAACAAACCACATGCATATGCTATGCATGCCAAAACTAGTGAGGAAAACATACATGCAACTCAATACCTGCAAGCAAAATTCGCTCTAGTTGTTGATCCCGATGTCCTCTCGTGATCTCCTACTCTTTTGTTTCTTTCTTGCTCCAAAAATCCAAGTATGCAACACACTCCAAGAGTGCTCCAAGAAAACTCTAGGTATCCAAGAGTATGAGAGAGAGAATAATGAGAGAGCCCCAAAAATGAACTGAAAAAAGGTTTCCAACTTACTCTAAGAAGCCTTTTTATGAATGCGACCTCTATTTTCCTTCATTTTCATCCTCACATGCAACCTATGACCTCTTACCTTCCTTTTCTCCTATTTTCCATTATTTTCATAAATAAATCTTCCAAAAATGCCATTTTGCCTTTCCAAAGCCTTAGCCATTTCCTTTGTCAATTTCCTTGGTCATTAATAACCAAATGAACACCCACACTAGGATGTCTTTCCCAACATTCAGCTTGGAATAAGTGTCCCATCAACTGTGGTTATTATTTTTTCGTGTATTAACTTTTATTACATGGAATTTTCACCAGGGTTGTTATAGAACTCTCCCCCTTGGGGGAACACTATCCTCGGTGTTCAACAACACCTATAACCACAAAACTGTCCTAAGCAAAATTTTCTTCCAATGGATCTTTATAACTTAGCTCGTTGCAATATTTCAATGATCAACCGGCTAAGAAGAAAAATAACATGAAAACATAAAAAACATAACATCATAATGACATGACACCCATAGCTCTTATTGGATCTTTATAACATAGCTCATGGAGGTATTTACATCCATATACATATGTACATATAGAAACATCACCAAAAAATATAACAAAACATATACCAAAACCCCATACCAATATTGCTTTACCTCAACCGATAAACAATGAAGGATACATAGCTCGCATATGATCTGCCATCTCTCATGTAGCTTCATTGGGCCAAAATTTCTTCCATTACACCTTAACCTACTCGATTTCTCAGTTCCAGAGCATGAGCACCTTTTTCAGCATTATATACTAAGGCTCTAGCTAGAATTATCCATCTACTTCCACCTGCAATACTGAGCAGTCAATCACACGATCAACATCTCTAACATACTTCTTAAGCAATGACACATGGAAAACATCATGGGATTTCACTGTCAGAAGAAATGCAAGCCGATAGGCTACTAGCCCAGTCCTCTCAATAATATTGAGGGTCCACAAAATCGTGGTGCCAGCTTGGCACATGATCCAATCCATAAGGGGCTATTCTTCGTTTTGATGCACAAGTACACCTGTTCGCCAACATGGAACTCCTTGAGCAACCTATTCTGATCTGCATAACACTTCTACCTATCCTATGCTACCTTTAGATTCTTCTTGCCCACCAACATTTCATGTTCCATGTCTGCTAACATGTCTGGTCCAATCAACACCCTGTTAACTGGATCACTCCAACTGACATGAGTATTGCAACTCCACCCATACAAGGCCTCAATCAAACTCATCCTCAAATATTCCTGATACCCATTTTTGTAAGTGAACTCTACCAGTGGAAGATTATCTTCCCACTTTCAATACTAATGCATCACATACATCCTCAACACGTCCTCCAATATCCTATTGACACTCTCTGTCTATTCATCTGTTTGTGGATGATAAGTTGTACTGAAGGCCAACTCTGTACCCAAACCTGCAAATAACTCCTTTCAAAAATTGGAAGTGAACTTTTCATCCATGTTTGGCACGATATTCTTCAGAACACTATGCAATCTGACCACATCTATGATGAATACCTGTGCTACATCGGTAGCTGAGAATGTAGACTTCATTGGAATGAAATGTGTAACCTTTGTCAACCCATCCATAATAACCATGATGGAATCATGCTATCTCACTGTCCTCAGAAAACCTGTGATGGAGTCCATGAAAATGACTTCCCATTTCCACTCTAGAATTGCAATTGGTTGTAGCAGTGCACTTGGATGTTTACACTCTTCCTTCACACTCTGACAATCAAAACACCTAGCCACAAAATCTTCTACATCTTCAGGTTCGACCAATAATAAAATGTCTTCACTGCTGTCAGTGTCTTTTGATAACCTAGGTGACTAGAATATGGCTTTTCATGAAAATCCCTCAAGATCGCCTTCTTGAGCTCAATATTGTCTGGCACATATATCTTGTCTTTGAACCTAACCAATCCATCTGCATAAGGCAATAGTCTACATCCTATGCACCTGCACTTTTTCTTGTACTTTTATCACTACCTGTACCTGTACATGTACTACTACCTATACATGTACCACCACATGTACCTTTACCTGTACTTTGTTGAAACTTGTGCATAATATCCATATACCTTACATCTTGCTGACTTGCCTGCAAGATCCTATCCTGTAAGTTTGTCCCATAGGAGGTTATAGCTGCTAAGTGATTTAGCTATATCCACCTAATAAGAGCATTTTCCACTTTGTTCTCTTTTCCTTTGATGTACTTGACCTCAAAATCAAACTCATTGATCATAGCCAACTACCAAGCCTGCCTACCATTCAAATTCAGTTGGTCAAATAGATACCGCAACTCATTATGATCACTCATCAATGTAAACCACCTACCCAGAAGATAGTGTCTCCACATCTTCAAATCATGTATAGTCGTTTCCAACTCAAGATCATGTGTGGGGTAGTTATGCTCATTCTCATTCATTTTTTGCGACTCATAGCATATCCAATATCCATCCTACATAAGAACTCTACCAAGTCCTTTCTTGCAAGCATATGTGCATACTACAAACTCTTTGTCTAGATCTGAAATCTTTAACACTGATACATGTGTCAACAACTGCTTGAGTTGCTCCAGACTAGCCTCACACTCCTTTATCGATTCGAACTTATTACCTTTCCTCTGCAATGATGTCATAGGATAATAAATTCGTGGTAAGCTCCTGATGAGCCTCCTGTAATAACTTGCCAATCCCATGAAAGATCTCAACTCATCTACATTCCTAGGAGCTACCCACTCAATGATGGCCCTTATCTTTTTTGGATCTACTACAATACCCTCCTTGGAGACAACATGTCCCAAGAAGTGTACATCATTTTTAAAGAAACTACACTTGTTGAGCTTCGCATACAATTGATGCTCTCTTAACAACCCCAACAATGCTACTAAATGCTTGACATGCTCTTCCTCATTTTTAGAATGTACCAATATGTCATCAATGAAAACAATAACAAAAATTATCCAAATACGGACACAACACAATATTCATCAAGCACATAAATGTAGTTGGAGCATTATTTAAGACAAATGGAACTACAATGAACTCATAATGCCCATACTTGGTTCAGAAAGTTGTCTTGTAAATGTCATCCTCTTTGATGTGTACCTGATGATATACAGATCTCAGATCAATCTTCAAGAACACTGATGCTCCCTTCAACTGATCGAACAAGTCACCAATCCTCAGTAACAGATACCTGTTCTTGATGGTCACTTTGTTCAACTTCCTGTAGTCAATTCATAATCTGAGAATACCATATTTATTATTTACAAACAAAACTAGTGCGCCCCATGGTGATACACTTGGCCTAATGTATTCCTTGTCCAACATTTCCTTCAACTGCAGCTTCAAATCTACCAACTCAAGTGTGCTCATCCTGTAAGGTTCTTTTGATGTCGGAGCTTCCCCTGGCACCAACTCAATAGAAAATTCTACCACCCTGTGAAGTGGCAACTCTGAAATATCCTCAGGAAATACATCCTTGAACTACTGTAAAACTGGGTACCTACTCAAAACATCTGCATTCTCAACTTCCTTACCCTTGTCACTAGAAATGTGCACTCATACACCCTTTCCTGCGATTGCTCTTTGCTTGCATAGTTATTACCATCCTAACTGATGTGGCTTTATTCTTACCCTGTAGACTCTCGGTTCTTCATTGTGATCCAAGCACTCAATGGCCTTGTCATAGCAATCCACCTTGGTTCTATGAAGGTACAACTAATCCATGCCCAACAACATACTGTATGATCCCAACGGTAATACATTCAAATGTGTAGTGGTAGGCATACCATTCAAATCAAATGCACAAGCTCTTACCCAATGATGAACTAGCTTCTTTGTACCTGTATCCAAATGCACTAACCAAGATATTGCATGCAATTCCTTACTCAAACCAAACTTATCCACCAAGTTAGGACTAACATAACTATAATTAGATCCAGGGTCAATCAAAATAGAAATAACTTAATCACAAAGCTTACCGTCCATCTCAATAATAGATTCCTGATGGTATGCTTGTTTGTTATCCAATGTTGCATAGATACAAGGAATGCTCTGACCAACATCCCCAACACTCGATGGGTCCTGCGCACTATATAATTGAGGCCTACCACCCTAATTCTACGAACAATCTCTCTTGTGATGATCTTTGCCACAAGTCCAACGCTTTATAGGCTTCCATCATGCATGCTTTTTCTTCTCCTCAGATCGATGACCCTGTCCTCTGTAAGATGCATTGAACCTCTTAGGTAGTGCAACATTCCCCTTATTACCTGGATCTTGTGGTATTACTTGCTTCTTGTCCCATTTTCCTTTGTTCTTTGCATTTCCTTTCTAGTCTAATTTAGTCTTAGATCTGCGCTTCGATTGTTCATAGCAACGCTTTAGCTTTCGAATGGCCTCCTCCAATGATCTAGGCTCATCGAACTCAATCCTATATTTGAATTCCATCTGTAACCCACTAGTGAATTTCGGAATCTTGGCCTTCTCCTCCTTGAGGCAAGGCACATACCTCAGTAGCTCCAATAACTTGCTAATGCACTCATCATTTGTGATATATCCCATCTTTATTTCATAGAATTCATTTTCCCTATCATCAAAGTATCTCTCTGATAGGTACTTCCTTTTGAATAGCCACTCAAACTCATTCCAATTCAAGTCCTCCTCCTATATACCTATGACATTCTTCGCATCTTCCCACCAAATGTTTGCTTTACCTTTGAGATTGAATGTAGCTACTGTTATGAAACTAGCTCATAAAAAGATAGAAAATATAGATCAACACCTTAGAAATAAGCCTTTTTGAGGGGGAAACCTCCTTTACATTACATAAATGAGCAATTCTTGGATGATACAAATGATAAGACCTCCTTTCTATATAAAGGAGTCTAAGGGGTCATAATATAATCATAGTCGACATAACAATAATAATGTAAGGGCACAATAGTAACAATAGTGTGCTTCTATGGGCCACACTAATAACAATATGGGGACTACATGGGCACAAAAATATAATAAGGGGGTTGTACTAATAACAATAAGGGGTTACACTAGTAGTATAGGGACCTAACATGCCCCTCTCCTTCAAAAAGTGTTGTCCTCAACTCTTGAGTAGTGCTTTATGCTTCTGTATAAAATTCTCATCCTCCCATATGGAATCTTCAGTAGGTAAGTTCTTCCACTTGATGAGATACTTTGAAATTGATTGGTTTCATAGCTATCGGGTTCTTGTTTCTGTGACTGCTCCAGGTTCTAATATGATTTTTCCTTCCTTGTCAAGTTTTGGCCATATTGTTTGAACTGGGATCTTCTGCAACTTTTGAATGAGTGGCCACACTTCTTCATCCTTCTTCCATTCATCCCTTGCTTCATTTATCCAATATGGTTGGATAATAGAAATAGCACAAAACAATGTTTCCACATCCTCGTCCTTTCTTGAGAGTGAATCTGCAACAACATTTTTCTTCCCTTTCTTGTAGATGATTTCAAAGTCATAACCCAACATATTTGTGACCCATTTTTTCCGTTCTTCTAAAGATAATCTTTGTTCTAGAAAATGTTTCAGTCTATCATGATCCATTTTTACCTTGAAATGTCTTCCCATTAGGTAAGGTCGCCATTTCTTAAGTGCATGTAGTATTGCCAACATTTCCTTCTCATAAATAGCTTGCTTGAGATGTAGCCGTAAAAATACCCAATCGCCTACATCAAAACTTCTTTCACTGAGATGTTGATCTACCTCTTGTTTCATTTGATTCTGCACCAAAGTGGCATTATCCTTTAAAAGTTGGAGAACTTATTGTTGATGCTTGATTTGATCTTTCATTGCTTCAACCTTTTTCTTCTTGATATGTCCTTCTACCTTGAGAGTTTGAGGTGGTAATTTCTTCCAATGCATTACAAGATATGGTGGGAATCATTTCTTGATGCTCGACGTGATGTTTCACTTCTTGAACATTTTTCTTCTTGATATGTCCTTCTATCTTGATAGCTTGAGGAGTGGTAATTCTACCCAATGCATTACAAGATATGGTTGGATTCATTTCTTCTTTCCCAATGTGATCTTTCACTTCTTGAACCTTTTTCTTCTTGATATGTCCTTCTATCTTGAGAGTTTGAGGAGTGGTAATTCTTGCCAATTCTTTACAAGATATTGTTGGATTCATTTATTCCTTCTCTGGGGTTTGTTCCTGGTGTATATCCTCTTCTTTTGATGTTTCTTGATGCTTTTCTTCCTCCTCTTCATAATCTATGTAAAATAATTTCTTCTCAGCACACTTATGACCTTTAGTGTATTTGTTATCACAATTGTAACAAAGCCCTTTTGCTCTTTTTTTTTCCAATTTTTGTGTTGTCAACCTTGTGGGTTGTGGAAGGCTAGGAGAAACAACACTTCCATCTTTATAGTTGTGAGGGGTAGACTTCCATGTTGTCATAATTTTGCTTTCCACTTTTCTTGCCAAATTGAATTCCCTGTCCAATGAATCAGGTTCCCAAAGTTGAACCTCATTTTGAATATTATCCTTTAAAGTCCCTATGGAGACATCAATCCTTTGCTTCTCTGGAATATCATTTTCCCTTATATTCAATTTTTGAAAGTCCTCAATGTGCTCTACCATTGAACACTTTTGCCTGAGATTTATCAATTGGCTAAAGAAGGTGTTTCTCTTTATATCCTCATAATGTCCTATCATTTCCTCCGTGAAAATTGACCACGTAACAAGTGGTGTATGAGAACAAAGCCTTTTATACCATAAAAATTGATCCGGTTCTAAATATGAATATGCAATACGTACCTTTTTTAAAAGTTGCACCTCATGTAGATCAAAATATTACTCCATCTATAGTATCCAATTTACTGGATCCTTCCCATCAAACTTCCTCATATTGTCTTTTCTTGATTTTAGGAGCTCAATATTGAAATGGCTATAACTTTATAATTTCAAGTCTCCAAGTTCTAAAATTTCGTCCTGAAGTAACCCTCCGAGTCTTGTTTCTAAACCTGCAAGTATGATGGTAATTGGATTCACGAAGAAAGTGTTATGTCCAATATCTAGCGATGACCTGGTTATAGACTAGTTCAGTAGAGCGAATTTGTAAAACATGCCATGTGTCAATGTTTCAACCTTAGGTTCTGAAACTAATATCCAACAACATATAGTCCATCGTCTTTCTGTCACTTTTTACGAACTTTGAATCAGATGCTCCGAGCGAGAGTTATGAATATTTTCCCTAGGTAACCTGTTTGGGATGTAATTTGGGAGCTTGCAGAAACCCTAAATGTATTGAATTGTATCTCCGCAAATATAGTGAAAGAAGATCTAAAATTTGGGGCTGATCTGGAACACCATTACGTCTCAAATGGGTTTTAATTTCAAAGTCTGAACCTTCGTAGAAAACAAATTATAGTGAAAATTCCATGATAACATGTTTGAGATTGAATTTTGGAGCTTGCAAAAGCCCTAACTTCCTCAGACCATATCTCCGAAAATATAGCGAGACAAGATCTAAAATGTGGACTCGAGGTTTAGAACGATTTCGGCTCATATGAGTTTTTGTTTTAGCTTTTGAAACTTCATAGCAAAAGTTCCACGATGACCTGTTTGGAGCAGCGATACCCTAGAATCCAAATCTCTGATACCAAACGTTATGAAACCAGATCACAAAATGATAGAAAAGATAGATCAACGCCTTAGAAATAAACCTCTTCAAGGGGGAAACCTCCTTTACATTACATTGTGTGAACAATTCTTGGATGATACAAATGACAAGACCTCCTTTCTATATATAGGAGTCTAAGGGGTCATAATATAATCATAGCCAACATAACAATAATAATGTAAGAGCCCCAAGGGTTAGCCCAACTGGTCAAGTCAATGCCTCACCGTTCGGGAGGTCACAGGGCCAATTCTCCCCGAAAGCCCTAGGGGTCAGGTATGTGATGGCCGAGGGGCAGGATCTTAGAGATAAACTCTAGTCTTTACATGGATGTAGTCGGCATCCACTGACCATGGGTGTCCCGAACCACACGGAAAAAAATAAATAAATTAAAAAAAATAAAATAAAAAATAAAATAAAAATAAATATATATATATATATATATATATATATATATATATAATATATATATATATATATATATAATGTAAGGGCACAATAATAACAATAGTGGGCTTCTATGGTTCACAATAATAACAATATGGGGACTACATGGGCACAAAAATATAATAAGGGGGTTGTACTAATAACAATAAGGGGTTACACTAGTAGTATAGGGACCTAATAGCTACTCTAGATTTCATGTTCTCTGAATCGTCATGTAACCTAAATAGCTTCTTCATACCAAGAAACCATGCCTCTGCATCCTATGATTTATTCATCTCTCCATCAAATGTTGGTGGTTTTTCTTTCTTAAACTCATCTGGAAAGTATCGCCTATCACTCCTCCTGTATGGATGATAATGATATCGATCATCATGCCTTTCAGAATGAAAACTAGAATGGTACATGTCTATCCCTTCTCCTATACAGAGTGTCCAACAATCTACCATATCTAACTGTGTCATCACTATCTAACATGTGATCACCATGTGAATTGCTACAATATTTCCCATTAGTTTCTTCCTCTTGATCATGGCTAATCTGAAGTGTGTAGAAATTTCATCGTAGATTAAACTGATTATGTAATGTACTAAAGCAAAATACTTAATCTACTTCTAAAATCAAACTTGCAGAAGCTTAATCGATTTTGAGCAAGATCAAATAGAACACATATAACAAAGAAGAAGATTCAATCACACAAGAAACACAGAAGAATACTCTAGGGAAATCCTCAGCTAAAAACCCCGCTATCTGTATTATTATACAGGTGGAAATATCTCAGGATTACACAAAGTTTTATCTTACAAGTTATCCAGCTCTCAGTACAATCCCTCACTGTTGTTCATAGAGATAAAAGACAACACATATGCCTTCCTTTAGTCCTCCAAGCCTCCTATTCCCTTGCGCAATTTCTCCTGGGTCCTCCAACTGCAACCTGTGTGATTCTCACCTCACACACAACATTGACCTCTGAAATAACTGCGCAATCTTGAAGGAGATAATTCCTTCTTCATGGATGAGTTTCCTTTATAGGAAAATTCCTCCAATTGATAGTACATTGTACCTTCCTTTAATCTCAACTGGGTCTTTCTCTGAATTGACATGCATGAGTTATTTATGAGAGAATATTTAGTTATCTAGAGAACACTAGTTGCATGCATGCATGAGTTATTTATGAGAGAATATTCAATTATCTGGAGAACACTAGTTGCATGCATGCATGCATTAACTGACTGAACTCACAATTAGTTCCTCCAACTGTTTGGAACTAATTTAACTGGACTTAACTCAGTTAACTGAGCTAACTAATTACAACTCAAACACAACTCATCCTTATCTCCTTAATTAACGGATAACTTCCTCAATCAAAGGGATAACTGTTGCATGTCTTCACATAGACTTCATGTTTGATTTTCTCCAACTAATTAACTAAAGATGAATTAATTAATTATTTTTCAAACAGCTACTGAGACCAAATTAGAATTTTAATTCTCAATTTTAATTCATGGACTAATTAAAATTGGAATCTATCCCGAAATTCTATTTATAGCAATACTATTTTTAGCATTTCTATTTGTTGCTATTTCCAACAGAGTTGGAGTATATCTTGAAATTCTTTTTTATAGCAATGTTATTTTTAGCATTTCTTATTGCCATTTTCAACACTCCCTCTCAACAAGAAAGGCATTCAACTCGAACCCAATCCTGAACCTTTGGAATGTTATGCATGCAACACTTCTATCAAGTGTTCTTGCTCCAACAACTACATAAACAAAAAAATATCCAACCTGAATCAGAATGATTCCTCCGTCATCAATGTCTCTGATTTCTTTTACCTTTATCGACTGAAAACTCTGCACCTTTGTGCTCTTCAATATCTTACTGCTCTAGCCTCTGTCACTTTGATCTCTAATTGCATCAATCACATTGATTCCTCCTGCTGCATCTGTGTTGTTGTTGGTCCTATCTCCTAGCACTGCATCTGCACTGCACCTCCTCTCATCATGCTGTATCATGTTGCCCACTACTACACTGCAACTCAGTTACTGAGAAGTAAGTAACTAATCTTGCAACTGACCTCCCTGTTGGGCTAGAAACATCCTCTCATGCTAAAGCTTCCTCTGTTGCTCCATCCACATCTGTATCTACCCACTCAACCAGTCCTGCTACTCCTCGTCAGGGCTCCTGTAGCAAGGTCTAATCAAAGAGGCTAGGTACCTCAATGATCCTACCCCTATTTTAGCCTTCATGGGACTATCACTTCACATCGCCCCACCTCACACCTGGAGGTATGGATGCATGTGATCCCTCTGCCCACTTGGCTCGAAATTTCCCCCTATTGGAGGTCTCTGCATGAGTGGATGCCCCCACGCGGTCTCTTCTCTGCTTCTCCAGTTGTGGCTACTCCACAACCTCCTAAAGCTACTTCACCAATTGTGGCTCCTCCACAATTGTCTGAGACTTCTTCTGGCACTGCATGTTGAGAGGTAATGTACTCTCCGTCTCAACCACCAAGTCTCCAACAGTTGCCTTGCTCCTCAAGGCTTTGCATGCATCTTGAACTTCAAGAGAATACAAGTTCTTGACTCGTGAACTGATTTTCTTCACTTGTCTCATGGTGATGTGTCTAAGGAAAACCTTTCCCTTACTAAAGACTACATCATAGCCTTTGTCCTCCAACATCAGGATCGATACCAAGTTCTTCTTCAGTCCTGGCACATACTTGACATCAGTCAGGGTGATAGAAGCTCCATGCTCCCTCTGAAAAGAAACTATGCCCACTCATGAAACACTATACTGTTCATCATTACCCATCTTTATGTGCATCTGGAGGTCTTTCTCCTCCAAGGTACTGAACAAACCCTTATCGTCGGTCATGTGGAATGAGGCTCCACTGTCAAGAAAACAACCACAACCCATTATCGATGAAACCATGCATGCGATGAGGGTAAAATCCAATTCGAACTGAGAAGCCAATGCCTCACCTTCAGATCCTTCCGAGGATACCTTCTTGGATTTCTTCAATGGACACTTAGTTGCATAATGGCCCACCTCATGAAAATTAAAGCATCTCACTTTATATTTGTCAATCTTCTTCCCTCCATGAGAAGAATTCGATTTGGGATGAGAATCCTTCTCCTTCCCTTTCCTTGCCTTACTTGCTAAGGCAAAATTTTCTTGATCCTCCTTGGATGAAGAACCATCTCTGGTGCTCCTCCTGATCTCCTCTTGCATCAGATCCAACCACAGTTATTCCCAATCTGGTAGTTTCTCTCTTCCATTCACTGAGTCATGGTAGCTATGCTAGCTCTTAGGAAGACCGAGGAGAGCAAGACTCACCATTGCTTTGATACCTTGTAGAACGTTTTCTACAAAACCTCGCTCTGATACCATGTAGAAATTTCACTGTAGATTAAACTGATTATGCAATGTACTAAAGCAAAATACTTAATCTACTTCTACAATCAAACTTGCGGAAGCTTAATCGATTTTGAGCAAGATCAAGTAGAACACATATAACAGAGAAGAAGATTCAATCACACATGAAACACAGAAGAATACTCTGGGGAAAGCCTCAGCTAAAAACCCCGCTATCTGTATTATTATACAAGTGGAAATATCTCAGGATTACACAAAGCTTTAGCTCACAAGCTATCTAGCTTTCAGTACAATCCCTCACTGCTTCTCATAGACATAATAGTGAACACATATGCCTTCCTTTAGTCCTCCAAGCCTCCTATTTCCTTGTGCAGTTTCTCTTGGGTCCTCCAGCTACAACCTGTGTGATTCTCACCTCACACACAACACTGACCTCTGAAATAACTGCGCAATCCTGAAGGAGATAATTCCTTCTGCATGGATGATTTTCCTTTATAGGAAAATTCCTCCAACTGATATTACACTGTCCCTTCCTTTAATCTCAACTGGGTCTTTTCTCTGAACTGACATACATGAGTTATTTATGAGAGAATATTCAGTTATTTGGAGAACACTAGTTGCATGCATGCATGCATTAACAGAATGAACTCACAATCAGTTCCTCCAACTGTTTGGAACTAATTTAACTGGACTTAACTCAGTTAACTGAGCTAACTAATTACAACTCAAATAGAACTCATCCTTATCTCCTTAATTAAGGGATAACTTCCTCAATCAAAGGGATAACTGTTGCATGTCTTCACGTAGACTTCATGTTTGATTTTATCCAACTAATTAACTCAAGATGAATTTATTAATTATTTTTCAAACAACTGTCGAGACCAAATTCGAATTTTAATTCTCAGTTTTAATTTAGGGACTAATTAAAATTGGAATCTATCCTGAAATGCTATTTATAGCAATTCTATTTTTAGCATTTCTATTTTTTGTTATTTCCAACAGAGTTGGAGTATATCCTGAAATGCTATTTATAGCAATGCTATTTTTAGAATTTCTATTTTTAGCATTTCTTGTTGCCATTTTCAACAAAGTGGTCCCTATCGCTACAAATCTGACAAACTTTGAAGTATCATTGCATTTACCTTTGCTCGTTTCTCCTGTGCCTATATGATTATGTCATTATTTGCCTTACAACTCCTTATTTCTTCCTTTAAGCTTCTTCGTGTATCTGTCAAATAAGAATAATTCCCAACACAATACTACTCATTTGATTCATAGGGAGAGGCTCTGTAGTCTACCATCTTGTTCCTACAAGGTATATCATGTCATCTAAACCAAATCACAATAAACTAATGTACCTTAGTATAGCTCGGGGAGGACACTGTATCTGCAAGATCAACAAATTAGTGTGATACATGTATAACATAATCATGAGAACATATAGAAACATAACACATAAGCATATAACCGTGCAACCATCATTCTAGCTAGGGTCCAGTCATTAACGCATGACCTTATCAACAATGCATACCACAACCTCATGCATGAAAACAACTACTACATCACTATAAACTTTACCACATGAAAACATTAACATTCATAAGAAACGTGTAACCAACCACATGCATGCATAAACACATGTAATCAAGCATAAACGAACAATAATTGTAACCGAACTTATAATAATGATACATGTAACGAAGCATACAAGAATGTAACCAAACATATGAGAATGTAACCAAGCATACAAAATGATACCTGTAAGCAACATATAACAACATGTAACCAATCATACACTCATGACGATGCGCTCCACAATAACAACATCAACTTCCACATGAAGACATCACTACAACCATGTTCAACATCAAGCAAATGCAATAAGCACATGGAACGCAAGCGTAAGAGACACACATGAAACTGACAAGCATGCATGACCAACACACAACCCATCCAGTCTAAGGGGTGAACTATGCTTTGATACCACTCTGTAAAACCCTCCTCCCACATCTACCCAGGAAACCAACTAGACAAGGTAAACATGCGACAAGAAGCCACTATGATATGATTCGATCTCCTAAGTCAGATTAAGGAAGTGGAACTGGTGGAAACACACGATACAAACATTCAACATAAGAATTAGGATCCCTAGGAACCATTCCAACCTTTCTACCAACCATCCCTTGGGTCCCACTGAGATTTTGGACCACTTGACCTCTGGATGCTCTCATGCTATGGGCACGTCAACGTCTAGGGATTTCTGGCTGCTCTTGCAGGCTTGCAAGCCAGCATCCAGGGACTATTTTTCACAATGTTGTGCGAATGTCCCTGGGATTTGAGCCACTTTTTCAGGCCCAAAGTCGAGGTCACTGCCCACTATTGAATGACATCTTTAGAATAGTAAAATAACATAGAAATGGAAATACAAATGCAATTGCTTGAATAAGACCTTGACTTGACCCCTATTATCCATGACATGCATTTCTTCAAACATATAATGAATATACAATCTACAAGTGTATATAATAGATATGAGCATAAGGGTCTCATACTTAGCTGATAATCGCTAGGAAACATTGATGCCTCAACACATCAACTTCCATTTCATCCCTTAGGTCATAGATACATTTTTCATTCATTTACTAGTAAAAACATGATGAGATCCATCCATAGCTACTGTCATAAAACATATATATAACTAACATAATAGCAGTAGAAATACCAATGAAATTATAGCCATATAAACCACATATAACCAGTATAATACTCGTATAATTACAAGAATAAATAAACTCATCTTGATGATGCAAAATCCAAATCCGGGATGGGACTTCCACATTCCACCCAACCGTAGAATGTCTTAGCCAAATCTCTCTTCATCCATTCACCCCCATGCCATATTCCAAGCATGAATGTGGGACCTCATAGAACGCATCAATCCAAAACCATCCAAGGCTTCCAGAGGCCATCCACCTCAACCCATCAAGCAATGATTCTACCAAACAATCGAACATCACAAAACCATCATTATATTTCTCTCTATCCAAGCCTTCCAGGACTTCCATAACATTTGTCCAACCAAGGCTTCCAGGACTAGTAAATAAAACCACAACTTTTACCAAGCTTCCAAAGCATTTGTCCAACCAGGGCTTCCAGAACTAGTAACTCAACCCACCAAGGGCTTCCAGAACTAGTAACTCAACCCACTAAGGGATTCTAGAGAGTTTTTCCAACCAAGGCTTCTAGGACTAGTAACTCAACCCAAGTTGTTAGATGGCTTCCAGAGTGTTTGTCCACCAGGGCTTCTAGGACTAATAACTCAACCCAATCTAAGGAAACATGAGAACCAATCAAAACAAAACAAGGAAAACAAATCCACAATCACCATGGCTATCCAGGAAATGGCAAGGTTAGGAAATCCATGTCAATATCATCCATCCTCCATGCCAATGACAGATCACAACCAAAAAACCACATGAATATGCGATGCATGCCAAAACTAGTGAGGAAAACATATATGCAATTCGGTACTTGCAAGAAAAATCCACTGTAATTGTTGATCCCGATGTCCTCTTGTGCTTTCCTGCTCTTCCTTTGCCTTATTTCTCAAAAAATGCAAGTATGCCACACCCTCTAAGAATACTCTAATAAAACTCTAAGTATCCAAGAGTATGAGAGAGAGAGAGAGAGAATAATGAGAGAGATCCAAAATTGAACAGACAAAAGGTTACCAACTTATCTTCAGAAGCCTTTTTATGAATGAGGCCTATATTTTCTTCATTTTCCATTATTTTCCTTCATTTTCCTCCTCGGATGCAACATGTGACCTTTCACCTCCCTTTTCTCCTAATTTCCATTATTTTCATAAATAAATGTGCCAAAATTCCATTTTTCCTTTCCAAATCCTTAGCCATTGCCTTTGCCAATTTCCTTAGCCATTAATAACCAAACGAATACCCACACTAGGATGTCTTGCCCAACATTCAACTTGGAATAAGTGTCCCATCAACTGTGGTTATTATTTTTGCCTTTATTAACTTTTATTACATGGAATTTTCACTAGGGTTGTTACATCTAACTTTTTCATTCTTACATAACAAAAGAAACAAAAAATTATCACAAGGGACACATATTTTACCTTAGAAACCCAAACAGGAAAATTAAAATTCAATGATTTCTCAGTGCTCCTATTTTGGAAATTTTTGGTACAATGCAGTCCATGGCTCTATGGTCATTCAACAATTCATACAAATCCTCTTTTACATTCCCTCCTTCTATCCCCCAAAAAGACCTTTTGAGAGTCATGAAAATTCAAAACAAAGGTCAAGTTAGGCTAATGATTACACCAATATGCATTATTTTTCATTTGTCATTCCTTAGTCTTTTCTCTCTCTCTCTCTCTCTAATTAATTTACATTTGATTCTCCTTTATGATATTCCACCTTACTTTGCATTGTCTTTTACATAGTTACTAGCCTTCCTTAATTTCCAAATTACACTATTTAACTCTTACAACCATTTGCTTGTTTGGATCCATAATCGAGGGGCTTATGACCCACTTGACCAACAAGAATCCTCTATGGAAGTTAAAATATGTTCTTTTTTTCCTTGTCATGTATAAAGATATGTGTCTTTAGAATGACATGTTCTTGGGTGTAACTTTTATAGAACAACTTCATGGCAATGCATTGAGAATCACTACTTTGGACTCAAACTCCTCTAGTATTGATAATCACTAAGTAGGTACTAAATGGATTTACTAGTTGGCTCAAAGATTCGAATCTATTCTCAATGCAAAATTGAACAAAAAAGCACATGCACTCTATGCAAATTAAATGACCACACCCAACCTCTATGCAAAAATGACTACTACATGTAAAGGATTGAGAATAAGAATAACATTATCATGTCTTTTTGATACACTAATTCTCAATGTCATCAACACTAGTCAAATGTTGATGGCCAATAAGAGTTATGAGTATATTGTTGCACAATGTTTAGACAAAAAAGTCCTCCAAGGAAAACCATTGTATCAAAGCTATAAGCTCAGGTCTTTGTTTGATCACTATTGTCCAACCACAAAACTTTCTATATCTCCCTATGGCCTACTTCAAAAGGGCAATGGCTAGGTCCAAATGTAGTTTCAAGGGTCTTGTACTTTGTTCAAATTTGGGTTAAAAAAATATAGTTTGTTCTCTAATGGAACCAAGTCCCAATTCTCTATCCATACTTTTATTTCACAATTATAATTTTTTTATGCAATACTATTTCCAGTGGAATCCCATTGAATGAAAAACAATTCAATCCTTATTGTGTGAATTAATTGAGCGATGCACTCATTCAACAATAAACTCTTTTCCTAATTTGAAGCATCAACGGACTTTAAGTTCAAGATCTCAATTCATTAGATGGAATGGAGTCTTTGCTTATTAATAAAGCCAATAATCATTAAAATGCATTTAACTCTATTCTTGTATCACTCTTTCACAACAATAACACAACTATATATGTAATCATTAGCTATGACATAAATATTTTTTCCTCATTTCCCATCTGCTTGCTTTGGAATGCTCTTATTTCCAATAACCATGGGAATGTATTCACGAATTAACACCAATAAGCATATATAAACATGTCTTTAGAATTTAACTATGAGGATGAGACAAAACCAATAATATGAAAAATACCTACCAACCAACCTCCTACAGCTACATACAACTATGTATAGCCTGAGAAAAGGTGTACGACCAACCTATGAAGAATTCGCTCCTCAAAAAGAGTGTACACTTTGGAGAAAGGATAAATTGTATCTTAGAGGACATGTATGTCCTAGGAAAAGGATAAATTGTAGCTTGTGGGAGAAATAATAAACTTGGCAAGAGGAAATCACCTCATAGAGAGGGAATATGGTCTAGCAATGGTGAAATTGCAACAAATGGGAGAAAGAATACATCCAACAAGAAGAAATTAGCTTAGAGAAGAGGGCGTACAATTTGGGGGGAATATTTGCAACTTGTAGAAGAGAGAAACTCATCCAAAAACAACAAAAAAACTAATTTAGAGATTCCCTAAGTTATTGCAATAGCTCTTGAATGAATTCCATTGATCTCCTATCTCATAAACATATGGAAAAAGGAGACTACAATGTTCTTGGGATTATTCTCTTGTTCATTGAGACAACAACTATGAAGAAAATCCTCGAAAATATAGTTGGTAAAGAACACATGAAATAATTTAAAGACAAAGAAGCTTCATTTTAAACTCATGAACATTAAACTAGCATATCAAATAAAAAGATTCATCACATAAAAACTTGATGTGTACCTTGAAAACCCAAATGGGAAAACTGTCTTTAAATGTTTACTAACTTCTCATTATGACAATCTTTGATTACAATGAAACTCATTTCTCTCTATGCATCCTCTCCTTTCTTAGACATCAAAATTCCTTTTGAGAGTGAAAGTATATGAATGAATAAGGAGAGTTGTATTAATGGAAAGTCCAAAGGGCATGACCTTTCATTTCTTATTTGCCAATATTTTCTCTCTAGTGATTAGTTTTTTCTTTTCATTTATTTCTCTATTTTTTCTTCTTTAATTTTACATTCAGGTTGCCTTTCATAGTTTATGTAACATTCATTAATTACTAAACTAGGTTGCAAGTATTGAGCGTGGCAACCAATTACTTCTTCAAAGTGATTTCAACTTGTTTAGATATTATTTAAATGTTAACTAACACAACCACAAAGGTGGCCCAATTGTCTAAAGATACTTCTAGATATCTATGCCTAAAATATTAAAAAGCTAATAATGTTATATATATGCAAAGACATCACTAAACCAAACAACAAACATTTATATGCTAAAACTTTGGTGGTGGTGAAACTAAATGTTTCTCTACCAACAAAATATTTTAGAATTTCCTCCGTAAATTGTTCCAATGAATGGGTTTTGCTTTAAGATTCAATTAAATAGACTAGAAATTAACACAAAATATTTATTTTTTTAATTATAACAATTGAAGATATCCAATCACTCAATTTATAAAATGATTAATTTCAACAATATAATATTTTTAATTAATATATCATTATATAATTAATTTAGACTTAATTATAATTCAATTTTGATTTTATTATATTCCTTTAAAATATTTTTTAAATAAACTAACTAAATATCCTTTAAATCAAAGTAATTGAAAATAAAAATATACACAGATTCTTTATAAATATCATGACTTAAGATATAATGTGGTGTTCCATGAACATTGTTCATTATTATCTTGTGTTTATGCCCTTCATAAGTGAAATTTCCCTAATTCATTTGTATACCCATTTGTAAGAATCGTGTCATCACCCATCTATGCTCAATTTTTTTAATGTACCAATTGGGGAAATATTTTAATAGAAAGGATGAATAATTGGTATCGAATATTTTTTTAGAAGAAAGAAAGTTACATATTTTTATAATTATAATATAACAAAAAATTATTTTTTATGTACGTGTATTAATAATAATAATATAATATTTATATTAAATTAACAAAATAATAAATATAATAAATACATATTTTAATTTAAAAAAATTTATCTTTTATATCCCTATCTTCTTCTCTCTATCCATTTAATAAATCCCTCTGATGGTCAAGGATTTAACAAATCCCTTGAATTTTTAATAGTCAAGGATTTGAGCCATCTTTTTAAAATTTTAAATTATTTTGAAGTATTTAAGAAGTTGATTGGGCTATCTGTTAAATCTCAAAAGTTAGATTATTAAAGATATAAATTAAATAATTTTATAAAATTATTATGTAAATCTAGATTATTTTCATAATTTAAATGAATGAATGAATTAATATATATAAATAAATAAATAAATAAATTAAATTATAATTTGAAACAGAAATTTGTTGTTTTTAGTTATCTAATTTATATTTTATTATTTAAATTTAAAATATATAGAAAAATTATTATACACAAAATATTATAAAATTTCCTTAAAATATATATGATAAATTCATAAATTCAAATTTAATAATTTTTTTTCTACTTCGCCATCTTATTAAACCTCACAACTTAGATTATTAAAGAAATAAATTATGTATTTTTTTATAAAATATTATGTAGAATTAGACAATTTTGGTAATTTTGTAAATGAATTAATTATTTATTTCATATTTACGCCGTAAGGCGTTTCCATTTGAAATCAACTTTCCTCTTGGGTTACGTGTACATTTCTGAGCCTTTGATTTAAGTGTTAGACGATGAAACTAATCTCATCCATCCAATTGATTAGACCGGTATACGATGAGACCCCGCAGATAGACGGTTGCTGGGCAGATGAAATGAAAAATTTGAATCGCTTGATAAATCCGGTCAGGTTTTCATAGTCAGCGATTGTGTGTATCTCCGGCCCGAGCAGGTACTAAATTCGACCTTGGAACCGGTGAAGCTTCTGTTAGTTTAGAGGTTCTTGTTTTCGTTAGGGTTTCTAACTTCTTGTTCTTGTTAGGGTTTCTAACACTTTTGCCCCATTTTTTTTGCAGGTCGCAAGAATTATGGAGACCGTGCTGCCTCTGTTCAATCCTCTCAGGGAAGAGCTAGAGGAGATGGAGAAGCTGAAGGCCGAAATTGATGGGGAGGCCAAGAAAATAGTCCGCCGAGAGCTATGGGTTGGGTTAGGCTTCATGAGTTTACAGACAGCGTATTTAATGTGGCTTACGTTCTGGGAGTTGTCGTGGGATGTGATGGAACCTATCTGTTTCTTTCTCACCTCTACTTATTTCCTAGTAGGCTATGCGTTTTTCCTTACGACTTTGACTGATCCCACATTTGAGGGTTTCTTCCACGCTCGTTTCAAGACCACGCAGAAACGACTCTTGAAAAAGAGGAATTTTGACATGGAACGATTTAGTACTCATTTTGATTATCAATCACCTTCCACGAAGGAGAGCCTTAGGGAATCCTACATAGTAAGCCATAAACCAGCATTTTTACATAGAACTTGGGGAGTCTGCAATTCTCAATGAAGATTTAGCTTTTCATTTATGTTTTTCAGGCCAAGTTTTATCCGAGTATCTTTTCTCAATTTCCTCTGTTCAGGTAAGAGGCTACATCACATGCGTGATTTTATGCTCCGAAGCCTGCTTACTGTTGTACCATTAGAAGAAACAACAAGGCATCGTTTGCCTGCAGGTCTTGGCAAAACATACCTGTTCACAAAGTTACAAACAAATATGAAGCCAGTTCTTTGAACCACTGAAAGAAAGTGAAAACAATATCGCTATGTAAGTGTATCAATCTACCCATAAGTTTATCTTTATTGCATATTATCTATAACCACTCTGTCCAAAGTTACCAAGAACATTTTCATGAGAATTAAAAAAAAAGATATATCCTTTCTTGTATGCACCATATCCTGAATGCCTTTTCCTGTTGATCATATTTGCTTCTCAAGTTTTATTTTCTTCAGCTTCTTAATCCCCTTCTCTCCAAAGTGTCAATACTGCTAGCTTGACTGCCATATCCTTTATGAGAATTTGTTGAGCTTTTGAAGTAGGCTACTGCACTTAGTACCCCATACATGTCAAGCTTCTGTATACTTTCATATCAAAGAACTTCACTGCCTCTGGATCTGGTAATTTGATCTTTAGAACATTCACCTCCAGCTATGGGTGAATACCAAATTAACATTTCAGGAAAAGGCATGTACAACAAATGCTTGACCATGCAGTAACTTCATACAATTCATTTGCAGTCCATTAGGATGTATGGATGCACTTGGGTCATTTGGCAGAGGTTTTCAGTTACTGTGTGACTCATCTCTATAATTTATTTGGGACTTGTGCTCCACACTCATGTGTATGATGGTTTATTATGCAATCTTTGGTGGTTGCAGACTGGTAGAACAATCTAATTTATTTATTTATTAATTATTACTTTCACATCCAGTTGACTCTAGGATACATTCTGGTCATTATATGAATAAAAGGGTAGTTTAATGACCCCTTAGACCGTGTTTTAGTGGAGCTCAAACACAGGTATCTCATTATGATTATAATATATCCTCAATAAATTATTAATGTACTGTCGCTCTCACATTTGAATTCCTGGCAACGATTGAATCTTTGATTATGGCAGTCTTTTACTGATTAGGTAGGCGGGAGAACCATATGGCATATTATAAGATTAACAGGCATCTCCTTTTCAAAGCAAATAAATTGCTGAAATATAACCAATGGAGAAAATATGCCACTTCACATAGTCTGAAGATATTTTCAGGCTTTACTCCTTTGAAACTGATACAGTTTGGTGGGGCAGATCCAGGCAAAAATGCAGCCCCGGTGGATTCTGCTTAACACTCACTTGATCTCATCAATGGACCAATGCCCTGGTTATCTACCCATGCTTGAAGTGTTCGTTCTTTGGTGGTTATTGCCCATTCTGCCAATCATTTTGGACAATCTCTTGTCACCTACTTTGCTCTAGATGTTAGTGCTCCTGACCAGTTCGGTAATTTTAGTCTTCAAGTACTTGTATATGGCCTGCTATTGAGATCTTACATGTAACAGAAGTTTTACTGTTTGACCACTGCTACATATTGTCATGAAAGTCAGGCCTGACAGTCATCATATTAGTTTGATTATTATTGCTAGCAATTCACTGAAGGTCATTTTCTGAGTGCGTTGTTCATCCTAGCTACTGCCTCATTGATCACACACCTCAAGCTGCAGAGTTAGGGATTTATCCATCTGCCCATTTCAGTATTTAGATTGTAAAAATATGTTTGCATTATCTGGTGATCTACATATCTTCCCAATACAGTTCAAGGTTTTAGGAATTTGTTTATATACTTCTGGCATCATGACAGATCGCAGTTGCTGGTTGACCACTTCGTTTTAATAGGCCCTTTGTACTACTGTTTGATGTGACTATTATTCCTCTTGTCTCTTAGTACTTTGATTTTACACCCTCATCCAGGTTTTTTTTTTTTTGGAAGTGCTTTAAGAAACAATTCCCAGAGGTTGCTGCCCTATTTAGAGCAGACTTCCTTCTACCAAGGTGCTACGGGCCAGGTCCGTGAGGTAACTATTCTGCCAAAATTGTGCAGGGCTTGCAGTTGGCTTCATCTCTTTGAAACTAATAATATTTGGGTGTTGCAGATCTGGTTGAAAATATAACGCTGGTTGACAACGTAACACTCCCTTGATCCCATCAGGTACCATTCCCCGAGTTTTTGAGTGATCTTGATTTTTCACCATCATCTTGGAATGTGTTTTCTACAAGTGATTTGAGAAACATACCCCAAAAGGGGCTGCCCAGTCCAAGAGGTTGCTATTCTACCAAAATGGCCTGGGCCTTGCATTGGGTTTTACTACTTTGAAACTGATACAGTTTGGTGGGGTAGATCCAGGCAAAAATGCAGCCCACATCATCAAATGGCCATTACATCAAGTCCTGGAATGATGGCTTTGCAAATGAAAGCAGAGTAGGATTGGTTATTTTTTCATGGACTAAAAGCAATGTATGCATACAATAAATATTGATATGTTTAAAAACAGTATGCAAGATCAGAATGAATGTAAGAATGAATGTAAGAACCAGCATGAAAAAGGTTTTGCATCCCTGAATTTATGGAAAAGTCTTTTTGGAAGACTCACGCGGTTTTGAAACTTTCTAAGTCTACTCAGAATTCTTTTCGGCCCAAAACTTTCAATGTCAAACGACATCAACAAAAATGGAACCTTATCTCTCAGTTTGTACTGAGTCTTTAATTTCCTTATTAAATCCAGCCTTCATTGTCCACCTTGAGGGTGACACATTATGTAATTTGAATATTTAAATGTGTCACTTTTCCGTATATAAATTTCAGGTAAATTAGGTGACATTTCCATCATCATCTGATAAGGATTACCTTGGGTTGCTTGTGTTTGTGTCTAGGGTTGTTGTGCAGTTTCTATGTAGTTACATCACACTTCCACTTTATGCCCTTGTGACACAGGTCAATCTACTCCATGTTCATTGAAAATACAATCAGTTTAGGTGTTTGACAGGATTGATTGAACTTGAGAAAATGCTGGCTTATATAATTACAAAAAAGGATAGTTACATCGTCCAAGTATTCACTTAGTATATTCACCTGGTTTATTTTGTACAGAAATAGATTAATCAAACCCTACATTGTGATATTAAATATCTTACTTGTACTGATAAAATTAGAGATAAGGTGTCGCCTGATAATGCATTAACACAGTGGTTTAATGACACCACTTTTGGTTTTTTTGTGGTTGATTTTGCCCAAAATATGAGTAGAAATTGTTAAAACCATAGTTTCTGATTAGAAATACATGGGGTTCGGCAACTTGAAGGTCCTGATCTCCTTGGTACTAGTGGTAATGCTTCTGAGGACAAGGGCAGTCATTTGACAATAGCTCATATACAAAGGTTTCGAAGCTTCTATATTTTAAATGGATAAACAAGATAGCTTCTATATCTTAAATGGCTAGGCAAGATTTGTTAGCCCTATGGATTTTAATTTATGAAACCATTTATACTTATGTTACCTGACTAATTGGTTCTCTTATGCACCAATGTTCTTGGATCATATGCCCATTTTGTATGGAATGTCTACTAAGTGGTTCCAGTTATTGGGGCATTGATTTGAGTGTTCAATATATTCTTATTCTTTATCAAAGTATTTTTTTGCTCTATTTGCTTTCTTCAATTTATGCCTTACGGTGTTTCCTTTGCAACATCTGGTGCAAATGCTAGTTATTTATTTACTAAATTTATGTAACTAGAAATATATAGTTATATGTTTTTTTAGTTA
>APFE030072856.1:74505-108106 GCA_000404065.3 Pinus taeda
TTTTGTAAATAATGTGTAATTCTTATTAAATAACCTAAATATATTTTTAACTAGTATTTTTTTTCCTAAATTAAAACTTTTAGAAAATATTTCTTAAAATTATAATTAAATTTACAAAATTGTTATTTATGAAGTATTTTTAGAAGGGGTGGTAGGAGTGGGAGGGGTATCATTTTCTCTAAGAAATAATCAGCATTTAGTTTCACTTAGGGTCTGGACACAAAATCAAATAATCAGGTCAAAGTGTTTAGTTTCACTTGGAGTCTGGATACAAAAACAAATAATCAGTTCAAATTATTGGCATTGTGGAAAGGTTTGGTGATCGTCATCAACAAAGGTATAAGGAATCTAACACTGTTTGGGGATTCTTTGATTGTCCTCAAGCAGATCTCCAAAGCGACATTAGAAAGAAGCTCGCGCTCCCCTGTAATTATGAACGGAATAACTTTCCAAATCAAGAAATTTGAGGAGATCTCCCTCCTCCATATTCTTAGACATCTAAATGATGAGGCGAACAAAGTTGCCAAGCATGGGTCTGAGCTTGGGCAAGGAATTTTAGAAACGAATTTTGGACAAGGGAATATCTCACCAATTCCATGATTAAGTTCATTAGTTTAATGTGCAGCTTGATCACCCTTTGTCACATGGAGGACCTTGATAAATGGAGTATTAAATGTTTTATCCCACTTGGTGCTCCCTCTATCTGGCTCTAATAGATCGATATATCCTCTAGGTGGAGGTGAAGAAAACTCCACATTCCCCTCCCTGTCCCTTCGTAATTGTAGCCTAGATATATGGATATGCACAAGGACAAGGCTTAAATGAGATACAATCTTTTTCTTGAGGTCATTGATGTGACCGAAATACTCCATAGCATTAATTATTAATGTTTTGCATCATTCTTTTGGTCTGGAGTTAATTCAAATGGAAAAATTCTTCCTGTGGTAGATCCTTAGATCTAAGAAAAGTTTAAATTAATGTCTCCCCTCGGGTTTTTCCCTGGATGGTGTGATGAATATTTCTTAAATGCACAAGGGAGTTGTGCTAATTGTGTGTCTTTTCTTATTTCTCTCTGTTTGGTTTAGTGGCTTTATAACCGGTGTTTAGGAAGTGAATTCATGGCTACCCATGATCCAGGTGGATATTGGTGGCCACCCGCCTATTCCACTTGGACCCCGGCCACTATTTCTTTTAGTTTCCTTAATTATAGCAGAATCTGTTAGTTTTGGCAGTTTTTTTGATCTTGAACTTCTAAAGCCATTTTGAGGCCCTAAACGATGTTTTTAAAAAACAGACAAACTTGAAACCTACAATAAGAGTTTGTAGTTGAAAGTTGTAGTCCTCAAATAGATATTTCTAATGAGGTATTGTAAACGTCAAACGGAGATCATATGTCAAAGTTACGACCCCAGGAAGTTGATGTACCAATTTACCCCAATGGGGCCTTGTTGTGGCCAACAACAAACCCCTTTCTTATCTAGTATTAGTAATAACACTAGATAAGTGGGGACCCTTAGTCAAAAAATTCAAAAAAAATGAATTAGTGCTTGTATTTCCTTTTCAATAAAACTTACCATCCTAAACTTAAGAAAATACCCTCGAAAAATCTAAAAAGCTTAAGTTTCATGATAAGGTAAGTTAAAATCATTCCTTAAGAAATATCGCATCGCAAAAAGAACAATAGCATACTCCCTTACAAGCTGAATTATGAGATCGTGAGATCGCGATGCGGGACCACATATTAAAAAATTATATATTGCATCGCATGCATCAAAGACCGCTTACACTGAAAAATCTTAAATGCCGATATGCGATGGCGCATATCGCAAAATCGTATCTCGCAGAAATCACATTAAAAAAATTGTCACATGTCGCATTCCTGCGATATTACGATAAAGCGGCAGGGCGATATTGCGATAAAGTGGCAAGGCGATATTGCGACAAAGTGGCGAAGTGGTATCATGAAAACGTGATACAACGATCTGAAATATTGTGAAGCAAATCGCAAAAAATCACTTTATCGCGAATCTTTCCGGCTCGTTATTCGAGAAAACGTTTTCCATGAACCGAGACCCGGTTATGTACTTTAATGCTAATTAATGAGTTAGTTGCCAGTTGTTACTAAAATATGGTTTTGTGCTTATCAAAGAGTCAGTTCATGTAAGGTGGTATAATTTTTATGTCTTCGGCATCTAAAGGCTTTCCCATCACCTCTCCTTACCATTACTCTCACTTCACTTGTAAACTGCAGGAACGAAGAACAAAGAACTATACAAAGCAGTTCACAGGATATAATGGGGAAGAAAGGCAAAGCTCCGAGCCCTGAAGTCAAAGAAATGACACCCTTGTATACAGACACCGCCTGTAACAGAGATGCTAGTATCATGACTTGGGAAGGCATGTATAATTTACTTGAAAAGGAAAAACCCAAGGTGACGGAGGTTACAGCTACTTCTGGTTCACAGGGGTCTTCCGAGACATCAGTTGTAGACTTAGCTTGTTCATTATTGCACCGGATAGCGGCAAGGCCCAAAATTCTTCCCTACACAGATATGATTAAATGGGTACTGGACAGCGCAGACATAAAAAATAGACAATTTAAGACTACGAGTCAAAAAACTTACGAAATTACTATTTTCTCAAAATTTGAGCTTTACATCCACTAAAAGAAAGCGCACAAGAGGCGAAAATCGCACCAAGGAAGCCCGGATGAAGAAACGGAGGCAATTTTCGATGCACTATTAGCGTGGGTAAATCTTCTCGAAATGGAAATCCTCTAATTGCTCAGTTACCTGTAAGCTCAGAAATTTGGGAAAGGAACGCTAGACGTAAAAAAGTAAAACTTGAATCCTAAAACCAGTAGTAATTGTCTAAAATATCTTCAATATGGTATGTACATATCTACAACAATTGCAGACAGGCTGGAGACAGAAGGCTCAAGAAAAGGCAGAATCAATCAAAATATTAACTAAGTTGAATTGGGATTCTTACTGGGCGTATCTAGTAAAACCACATAGCCAATGTATGACCCTCAAATGCACCATCAATTCTGCCGAAAAGATGGCGCTAGCTCTTGCTGATTCCGTTTTCATAGGACAATTGAAGTCTGAAGTCAGCCAAATGACCCTACTCAAACAAATGTTGAATGCTTGCGATTTCAAGGATCAGATACAGAAGTAGTTAGTTGTTAAGTTTAGATTCAATATTAGTATTAATTTTTGCTTTACTTTTGCCTAGAAAAAGGACGGTCATTTAAACTGTATCCTACATTTTTGTAATAAGCTATTTTTAGATTTAGTTAGTCGTATTTAAACCCTTCTCATGCATTTAGAGAAGGGTCCAGAAATTTATCAAAAACTTTTCCTCAGAACATGCACTTTTGCACCCTTCGAGGAGGTTTTGATGAATGAATGGAACAGGATTTATTGATTTTTGCATTTAATATTTGCTAGCTGATGTGCACTTCGTGTAAGGATTAAGAAGAGGATAATCATTATTCGCTTGAAGCTCATGAGTAGAACTAGTTATAAATGGTACTTTATCTCTTAATATTCGCCTCTGTGTTAAAGTGTATTTAAGTTCAGTTGTTTATAATATAATGCGTGAATGCCTGAGTTATCATTTGGCACTTTTGTACAGTGATAGCTATTTATTTATGCTTAATGTATGAGTAGCTTATTATGCAATATGTTTTTCACAACTATTTCGTCTAACTTCTTATACAAAGTGGTTTATTTATATTGAATTATTTTCTTATAATAGTCGAATGATCTTTATTATTGATTGTTATCTGAAATATTTTTAGATCACATAACAGAAGAATTACACCCTAGGTTATCGTAGACTTAGATATTTCTGTTTATTAGAATACAATTGCATATCATTAGATTAGAGTTAGAATTAGAGCATCCCAATTAGGAACTGTTAGGTCAGAAATATCAATCCTTCGCACACACACATAAATTGGGAAACTGGTCCCATATCCCCAGTCGGACCCACTATACCAAACGGAAAAGAAGCTGCTAACCAAGGTCCGGACCGGGTGGGTATCCCCTTTGTTGTAGACCCGATTTTCGGGGCTTCAACAGGCCTACGAAATTTTTGCACTTCATCTCCTATGATTAGGTTTTTGGATGTTTAGGATTTTCCATTGTTTCTCAATAATAAAGATGCCTTCGAGCCTCACTGTAACACATTTCAGAAGGCATGTACCCATCACATCTCTTCTCAGAGATAAACTACCATTGCCTGAGCTAGTTTATTTCCATTATGCATGTAAACAATTTTTAGTACTTTGGTTTAATGAATTGAAGTTTTGTTTTCGTTGTTTATTTGTGTTTCTATTTATATATGTATTTCATTTCGTTCCTTGATAAATATGGATCAGTGGTATTAGAGCGGTCTACTCTTCCTATCTTTTTCTGTGCATGTTCCCAACGAGGTCAGGGTATAAGGAGTTAGGGATTGAACTCATTGAACCTTTGCAATACCGACCTTGCCGACCTCGATGGCCTCCCATGACAGAAGAAAAGAAATATGAGGGAGTAGGAGATCCTTTCAAAATATTGCTTGAGGAAGCCCTCGAGCGACAAAGGAATGTGATGATGGACAAGTTTGCCCTAATCCTTCGGTGGACACCCACATGAGACAAATCTTCATCCCACGGCCACCTTGGAGGCGCCACTCCCTTTAAGCTACAATTCAAATTTGACATTCCCAAATTTGAAGGCCTGATAGATGCAGATGTCATAGATAAATGGTTAAATCTGTTGGAAGGATATTTTTTGGTTCATGATTTTTCAATAGGGAGAAGATTACTTTTGCACTCCGCAAAGCCTCTCCCCATGTCAAGGATTGGTGGGAAACCTACTATGAGAAGAGGGAGGAGAGGGAACCCTCGTAGTTTTCAGCCACACCCACTTGGAATTCTTTTGAAGAGGCCATTAAGGAACAATATGACCCTGTCGAGAGCTATGAAGATAAGTACATAAAGTGGACCACTATGCGGCAGTGAAGGGAACAAGACATGCCAGAGTTCACAAATATTTTTCATACCCTTCACATGAATTTTTGTATCAAGAATTTTGAGGCATTTGGTACTCAAGTACCACAGTTGTCTACACAAATACATCTAAGATGAGATGGAGTTCCTAGACATCTCCTCGCTTGGCACCACCTATCGATACGTTGTCAAGGTCGAGTAGAAATTTAAATAGAAGAAGTAAGACTTTGAATCTGTGAATCTGAAGCAAGTGAAAGGTGCCCCGAAATAGCAGAACAAAGGAAAAAGCCATGGTGGGGTGACCCAGGACAACCCGTCAAAGCCACAAGAAACTAACAACACCACGAAGACAAAGAGGGAAATAAGAAAGTGTCGTGAGTTCCATAAGAGCCCCACTCACAACACAAGTGAGTGTTGAGTCAAACAATCATTGGTGTCTAAGTTGAAGGCTTGAAAGTCATAACTTGACAAGGGTAATGATAAAGGTAATGAAATTATTGATGTAGAGCCCATAGCCACCATTGCCACCACCAAGATCGAAAAGATTGAGCCTAAAGATTTGGAAGAAGGCGAGTGTCTCTTCCACTCACAGATGTGGGTAAATGGGTCTCCACTGCAGTTCATTGTCGACAATGAGAGACAAAATAAACTCATCTTAGTAGAGGTCGTTAAGCGGTTGGGCTTACCGACCACACTACTCCTGCAACCATACATCATCGGATGGCTCCGCCAACGACGAGATCTTTACATCAACCAACAGTGTCATGTTCCCTACAACATCAAACCCTTCATGGATGAGGTACAACGTGATGTTTCTCTTGAATTTTTTGATGTATTATTAGGCCAACCATACTTTTGGAAGAATCATGCTATGTATGATTTGAGGCCTCACACTGTTATTATTTCTTTGGGCAATATGTTGTATAAAATACCATAGGTAGTTGCGCCTACTACCATATCTTTGATCTCTGCTAAGAAATGATATAACATCATCTCCCAAATGGGAAATTTGTTTTCTTTCTGATTCACTCTCAAAGTAAGGGGAAGATCGTGGCCACACCCATGGCCCCCAAGAAGGGTTCCTCCATGCAGCAAAAGGATGTGGATAAGGTCGTGGAAGATTACATGGACATCTTCTCCTCACCCATAGGGGTAACCTTACACTGTCAAGTCAAGCAATTGATCTATCTGACTCTCGGAGCACCTATACCCAATGGGCCAATATAACGTTGCTCCATTCTAGAAAATGAAGGGATCAAGCAGAAGATCCAGGAGTTGCTGCAAAAAGGGCACATCCAACCAAGTTCGTCACCCTGTGGGAGCCCAATCATACTTGTACAAAATAAGGATGGGACCTGGAGGCTCTTCATTGATTATCGAACACTAAACAAAATCACTATCAGGAACATGTATCCAATCCCACAAATTTTTGACCTTTTGAACTAGCTCAAGGGGGACAAGTATTTCAGCAAGATAGATTTGAAGTTTGGATATCACCAAGTTCCAATAGATCCCACATATGTATGGAAGACCACCTTCAAATCAAAGGAAGACATTTTTGAATGGTTGGTCATGCCCTTCAAGTTGGAAAATGCCTCTACTATTTTTATGAGGTTGATGGATGACAACTTGAGGCTCTTCACCAACATATTCATGGTTGTTTATTAGGATGACATCCTCATATTCAACAAGAGTTGGGAAGAGCACTTACAACACATTCGACAGGTCCTTCAAACCTTGTGACAACACAAACTGTGTGCCAACTTGGATAAATGCGCATTTGGCATGGGCCAGGTCCAATATCTAGCTATATCATTGGTAAGCAAGGCATGCATGTGGATATATCTAAGATCTAACTCTTTTAGGATTGGCCAGCCCCGACCACTCTAACAGAGCTTCGCAACTTTTTGGGCCTTGCTAATTTCTATCGAAGGTTCGTGTTGGGATTCTCTCATGTCACTTGGGCTTTGATTCAAGTTATCAAGGGTGGAGCGAAAGAAACGTTTTTATGGTCTAAGTCTTAACATAAGGTGTTTTTTGAGATGAAGCACCGCCTCTACTCTACACCAATACTCACATTGCTAGACCTGCAACAACCATTTGAAATCGAGAGAAATACCCTTGACTATGTTATTGGAACAATTTTCACCCAGCAAGGGCATCTAATGGCCTATCACAATGAGACACTTTCCGACATCATTCGTAAATAACCCACCTATGATAAGGAGATGTACTCCATCACGTTGGCTTTCTAGCAATGGAAACATTGCATTCTAGGGAACGAGATGGTCATCAACACAGATCACCAACCCCTGTCGTTATACAGACCCAAGGGAAGTTGTTGAATGATAGCCATCAGAAGTGGTCCAAATGTCTCCAATAGTTCCATTTGAATATCAAATACAAGAAGGGAAAGACCAATCATGTTGCAGATTTCCTCAGTTGGCCACTAGTTGCAACATTGACCACTTTTCTGAACTCTTGTGGCCACGAGACCTATGGATGGTTGAAACTATATAAAAATGATCCAGAGTTCGTCACCACATACTAGATGCCAGTGTATGGCAAGAAAGTTCCATACTTCCACATCCAAGATGCATTATTATGCTACCTGGGCCACCTTTTTGTTCCTTCAAGCGAGCATGCTAAGTTGATTTGGTAATTTGGTAGGCGCATTACAATCAGGTTGTAGGACACTTTGGTGTGGAGAAAACTATGGCCATACCACATAAGTATTTTTGTTGGAAAAATATCTGAAAATATATTTGAAAATACATCAGATCCAGCACTGCTTGTGCCATTGCAAAGCCAACTATTAAGAAGCGAGGCTTGTATACTCCTTTTCCTACTCCTAGTCAGCCTTGGGAATCCATATCCATGGACTATATGTCTGGCCTTCCTTCTACTGAGCACGGAAATGACTATGTATTCGCGGTCGTTGACAAATTTTCTAAGATGTCCATATTGGCTGCCTACAAGAAAGTGCATCACATCAGAATCCACTACTAGACTCTTTTTTGAAAAAAGTGTGGGTATATTTTGAGATCCTGCAAACCATTATATCAAATCGGGAGAGTAGGTTCGTAAGCGAATTTTAGTCGATCCTTTTCTCATTGTTGGACACCAAGCTCACCAAGTTGACTGCATACCACTCTAAGACTGATGACCAAACAACGATCATCAATAGCATGATTATGCACATACTACGCATGTACAACTGTAAGCATCCGCAAACATGGGATAAGATTCTTCCCAGTATACAACACAACTACAATAGGGATCTCCATAGCTCGACTGGCCACAACACCTTTGAAGTGGGCCTAGGATTTCAACTTTGCAACTACATAGGAATAATCTACCCATTTTTAGTCTGAAGTTGATAAAGCCACTAGATTTATTGGGCACATTCAACACATATTTCAGTAGGTTCACAAGATCTTGGAGAAGGCGAATGCCAAATATAAATAATGGCATGATCAACATCAGATGCCCCCTAAGTTTCAAATGGGTGATAAATTTTGGTTACATCTGGAAAAAGAATGCCTCCTTGGAGCCTATCGTAAACTTCAACTACTCTGATATGGGCCTTACACCATCACCAACGATGCGAGAAACAAATATTTAAAGCTTAGTAACCCCCGATTCCTTGGATTGCACCCAATATTCAATGTGGATTTCCTTCGGCCATACTTTCCGCCATTGTTGGACACATCAAACATTGCCGAGAAATTGACACCAACATAGCTGAACCCGAACTGCATTGAACAGGCCACCAGTGATAAGATCATGGACACACAAATAAAGAGCACTCACAAATAGAAGTTCCAACGATATCGAGTTGTCAAAGATGGCCAACTCTTGCACCAAGGCAAGTGGCTCATGAGAGACCAATTTCAGCAGAAATTTCCCCGTCTCATGGATGCACTCAACGCAATGGGGACCATTAATTACTAAGATGGGAGGACTGATATAGGTGGATATTTGTGGCTGCCTGCCTATTCCACTTGGAACTCGACCATTGTTTCTTTCATTTTCCTTAATTGTAGCACAATTTACTATTTCTGGTATTTTTCCAGGTCCTGAACGTCTAGAGTTGTTTTGAGGCCATAAAAGAAGTTTTTTTTGGAAAATGGTCAAACCCATTGCATATGGCAAGGGTTTATAGTGAAAATTTGTAGTCCTTAGATATATATTTCTAATGAGGTACCATACGTGTCAAACAAATATCATATCCAAAGTTACGACCCCAGGAAGTTGATGTACCAATTTACCCCAACGGGGCTCACAAACATTTGGCACTTCATCTCCTAGGGCTAGGTTTTTGGATGTTTAGGGTTTTCCATTGTTTCTCAATAATAAATAGGTCTTTGATCCTCATTGTAACACAGTTTAGAAGGCATCTAGCCACCACATCTCTTCTTAGATATAAACTAACATCGCCTAAACTAGTTTATTTCCATTTTGCATGTAAACAATTTTTAGTACTTTGTTATTAATGATTTGAAGTTTTGTTTTCGTTGTATCTATGTGTTTCTGTTTATATTTAAATTTCATTTTTTTCCTTCATAAATATGGACCAATGGTATCAGAGAGTTATTTTTTTCCTTTATTTTTCTGTGCATGTCTCCAATGAGGTCGGGGTATAAGGAGTTAGGGCTTGAATAGGTTGAACCTTTGCAAGGTCGGCGTCGCTAACCCCGACGGCCTACCATGGTGAAAGAGAACAAAGATGAGAGAGTAGGAGATCCTTTCAAAATATTTCTCTACGAAGCCCTCGAGCGACAAAGGAACGTGATGATGGACAAATTTTCCCAAATCCTTTGGCAGATACTCACAAGTGATACATCTTCATCCAACAACCACCCTGGAGGTGCCACTCCCTTTAAGGTACAAGTCAACTTTGACATTCCCATATTTAAAGGCCAGATAGATGCAGACGTCGTAGATAAATTCTTAAATCTATTGGAAGGATATTTTTTGTTCACGATTTTTCTAATAGGGAGAATATTACTTTTTCACTCCATAATATCTACCCCCCACGTCAAGGAATAGTGGGAAACCTACTGTGAGTAGAGGGATGAGAGGGAACCCTCATTGTTTTCAATTGCACCCACTTGGAATTATTTTTGAGTTGCCATCAAGGAACAATATTACCCTGTTGGGAGCTATGACGATAAGTACATAAACTGGACCAAATAGTGGCAGGGAAGGGACCAAGAGGGGTCAGAGTTCACAAATGTTTTTCATACCCTTCGCACAAAGTTGGGCATCAAGGATTTTGAGCAGAATATAGTACTCAAGTACCACAATTGTCTACATAAATATAGCTAGGATAAGATGGAGTTCCTAGACACCTCCTTTCTTGGTGTCGCCTATTGATACATTGTCAATATCGAGCAAAAAATTAAACAAAAGAAGTGAGACTTTGGATCCCCGAATCCGAAGAAATGGAAAGGTGACCCTAAATTGCAAAAAAAAAGGACAAATCCAAGGTAAGGTGACCTAGGACAAGCTGCTGAAGCTGAAAGCAAAGAAAAAACCATGAAGACAAAGAAGGACACAAGAAGTGGTGTGAGTTCCATAAGAGCCCCACTCACAACACAAGTGAGTGTCGACCCAAATAATCACTAGTGCTCAAGCTGAAGGCATTAGAGTCAGATGCATGTTTTGAGTCAGAGTCAAAACCCAACAAGGGGAATGAAAATGGAAGCATATTATCAATGTGGATCCCATTTCCACCATTTCCACCACCAAGATATAGAAGATTAAGCCTAAATTTCCAAAAGAAGGGGAGCTTCTCCTCCACTCACAGATGTGGGTAAAGGGGTCTCCACTGCAGTTCATTATCGATAGCGAGAGAAAAAAGGACCTCATCTTAGCAGAGGTCAGTAAGCGGTTTGGCCTATCGACCACACCACACCCACAACCATACACCATCAGGTGGCTCAGGCAAGAACAAGATCTTCATGTTAGTCAACAGTGTTGTTTTCCTAAAACATCAAACCATTCACAGATGAGGTACTGTGTGATGTTGCTCCTCTTGAATTTTGTGATGTATTATTAGGTCAACCATACTTGTAGAAGCATCATGTTGTGTATGACTTGAGGCCTTTCACTGTTATTATTTCTTTGGGATTAAGTTGTACAAAATACTAGAGGTAGCCCTGCCTACCTCCATCTCTCTAATCTCTGGTAAGAAATGTAGTAAGATCATCTCCTAGACTAGGAAATTTGTTTTCTTTATAATTCAATCTTAAAGTAATGGAAAGATTGTGGCCACATCCATGGCCCCTGGGAAGGGTTCCTTCATGTAGCAGAAGCAGGTGGATAAGGTCGTTGAAGAATACAGGAACATCTTCTCCCCAACCACAGGGGTACCCTTGCACTGTCAAGTCAAGCATTCAATCGATCTAACTCCCAAAGAACCTATACCTAATGGGTCTATATACCACCCCTCCATTATAGAAAATTAAGAGATCAAACAAAAGAACCAAGAGTTGCTGCCAAAATGGCACATCTGACCAAGTTCTTCACCTTGTGGGAGCCCGATCATACTTGTATAGAAGAAGGATGGGACCTGGAGGCTCTGCATTGATTATCAGGAACTAAACAAAATAATTGTCAAGAATAGGTATCCAATCATATAGATTGATGACCTTTTGGACCAACTTAAGGGGCCAAGTATTTTAGCGAGATTGATCTAAAGTTTGGCTATCACCAGGTTCCAATAAAGCCCACAAATGTATGGAAGAATTACTTCAAATCCAAGGAAGGCCTTTTTGAATGGTTGTTCATGCCCTTCAAGTTTTCTAACTCCCCTGCTACTTTTATGATGCTAATGGATGACATCATGAGGCCCTTCACCAACTCGTTCGTGGTTATTTATCCGGATTACATCCTCATCTTCAATAAGTGTTAGGAAGAGCACTTACAACACATTCGGTAGGTCCTTTAAACCCTACGACAACACACATTGTATGCAAACTTGGATAAATACAAATTTGGCATGGACTGGGTCCAATATCTAGGTTACATCATTGATGACAAAGATGTGCATGTGAATTTGGCTAAGATCCAAGTCATTCAAGATTGGCCAGGCCTGACCACTCTAACCAAGCTTCACGTCTTTTTGGGCCTTGCCAATTTCTATCGTAGGTTCATGTTTGCATTATCTCATGTCACTTGGCCTTTGAGTCAAGTTACCAAGGGAAAGTGAAAGCAAAGTTTTTCTGGTTCGAGTCCCAATAGAAGATATTTTTTGAGATGAAGCACCACCTCTTCTCTACATCACACATTGATAGACTTGCAACAACCATTTGAAATTGAGATAGACACCTCTAACTATGACATTGGTGTAGTTCTCACCTAGCAAGGTTATCTGATGGCCTATCATAATGAGAAACTTTCTAACACCATTCAAAATTAACCTACATATAATAAGGATATGTACTCCATCGTGCAGACTTGCTGACAATGGAAACATTACATTATGGGGAAGGAGGTCATCCACACATATCACTAACCCTTGTATTTTATACAGACCTAAGGGAAGTTGCAGAATGATTTGCATCAGAGGCTTTCCACATATCTAAAATCATTCCATTTGAATATCAAATATAAGAAGGGCAACACCAATCATGTTGTAGATTGCCTTAGTCGACCACCGATTGCAACACTAACCACTATTATTAACTCTTGTGGCCATGAGACCTCTTGATGGCTGAAACTATATAAAAATGATCCAAAGTTCACCACCACATACCAAATTTTAGTGGATGGCAAGAAATTTTCAAACCTCCACCTCCAGATGCATTATTATGCTACCTTGGCCACCTTTGTGTTCCTTCAAGCGAGCATGCCAAGATGATTCGAGAGGCACACTATAGTCAGGTCACATGATACTTTAGTGTGGAGAAAATTGTTGCCATATTACAAAAGTATTTTTACTGGTGAAATCTCCAACAGGATGTTGAAAAATACATCAAATCCTACATTGCTTGTGTCATTGCCAAGCCAAATATTAAGAAGCAAGGATTCTATACTCCTATACCCACTCCTAACCGGCCCTTTGGATCCATCTCCATGAACTATATGTTTGGCCTTCTTTCTACCAATATTGACAACGACTTTGTATTTGTGGTCATCAACAAATTTTCTAAGATGGCCATATTGGCTACCTACAAGAAGAATATCATAGCAGAGGCCATTTCTTGACTCTTCTTTGAATGAGTGTGGGTAAATTTTGGTATCCCACAAACCATTATATTATATGGGGATAGTAGGTTCCTAAGCGTATTTTGGTCGATCCTTTGGTCGTTGTTGGACACCAAGCTCACCAAGTCAACTACATTCCACCCCCAAACTGATGGCCAGACAAAGGTTGTCAACAGGATGATTGTGCACATACTATGCATGTACAACTCTAAGCATCCACATACATGGTATGAGCTCAGTATTCCCTATGTACAAAACATCTATAACAAAGCCCTCCATATCTCTACTAGCCATAACCCTTTTGAAGTGGGCATGGGATTACGACCATTATGTCCCCTTGATATTGCACTGCCTTTTACAACTACACAGGAAGAATATTCCCATGTTCAGTTTGAAGTTGATCAAGCCACCAGGTTTATTGAGCACATTCAACACATCCTCCAGTAGGTTCACAACATCTTGTAGAAAGAAAATTCAAAATACAAACAACATCATAATCAACATTAAGTGCTCCATAAGTTTCAAGTTGGCGATAAAGTTTGGTTACATCTGCAGAAAGAGAACCTCATTGGAGCCTATTGTAAATTTTGACCACTCCGATATGGGCCTTAAACCATCACCAATGCTATGGGAGACAACTCTTTCGAGCTCAGTATCCCCCCATTCCTTGGATTACACCTTGTTAGTCCCTTACAATTTCCTAGGCTGAAAAGGAGATCGAGAAGGTAACCTCAAACCACTTCAGTTCAGTAGCTATCCCTACTGAGTAAGAGAGGTATCTCTCAAAGTCTTTTATCAGTGAAATGACTTTAAAGAAAATACATTTTAGGCTAGATATGTATAATTATTTGTGTGTTGGTGAAATTTAGAATCTAGGGTTTGTTGGACTAGGGTTTGGAGCCACAGATAGGTCTAGGTTGTAGGAGTGTAGAAGCAAATATGGAAAGGAAATAGATACCATAAGACCATGGTGTATTTGGAATATTGTTAATGTAGTATAGAGCAGAAAGTGTAGAAGATACCAATGAGCATAAGTAAACATGAGTTCATTAGCTTTTAGAAGACATAAACATAACTATGAAAGCCAAACAGAGCTTGAGATCAAGAATTATGTCTATTTCACTATAAGGCATCCATAGAAAGAAGACATATCATGTAGATAAATATTTTTTAACCATTATAAAAAAAAATACATGCAATTGTCTTTGTATTAGCTGAGAAGATCATTACATGCAAGCCTCCTCCACAAAAAGTCCAACCCTTCTCTTTGAAAGAGAAATGATACATATAGACTCTCTTAGACCACTTGCACACCTTCAAGAGTCGAATTCCTAGGTGGTGGAACTGACTCCAAAATTCTCTCGACTAACAGGTGAGAGTGAGAAGGTGAAGCTCAAACACTTCTCAGAGAGTTTGTTTAGGAGTTTGCTTCCTTAATGAGACCTATAAACATAAAAAATACCCTATCATGTAAATTTATTTATGCCTACATCACCTAGCCTCAAAACAAGTGCCATTAAATAAAGAGTTTTGACTTTGACTAAGTGAAACTGAAAACTAGAAATTTTACACAGTGAAATTTACAATTAAAAACACAAGAAATTATAAAAGAGCAGCGCCGACATTGAGCTCACTTTCAGGTGCCTTCCTAAGGTCCAAATGAAGACCTGAGAGTACAGTTAACTAGATTTTCAAGTCTAGTTTCTGGAACACTTTGAATGTTTAAAAATGACCCATGTGAAGGCCTTCAAAAATCAATTCTCCCAAGGTCACTCCAGGAGCGCAACGCTTGTCAAAAAAGGGTCCAGAAAGCTAGTTTTTGGCCACTTTTTCCCACTTTTCTCAAAATCTAAGCCTCCTCTGGGAAATATGAGCAAATGGGTTTTTATAGGATGGCAAGAGATTTACAAAAATGTAGAGTTTTCCTGAAATGGATGCCTGAGTAAAAAGCACAGTGCCAAGGCGTTGGCGCTCCTGGAACTGCTGAATTTCTGAATTCGGCCTCAAAATCTGCAAAAAAACCAAAAATGCTCAAAATTTGTTCAAAATTGGCCAAGAGTAGTAAAATGATGCATGTTAAGCCCTCATAGATGATTCATCAAGCATCTCCAAGTTCCTTCATCTGTTTGGTCCTTTTGGGCTTCTTTGAGCTTATTCTCCAACTGCTTGACCTTGACATTACAGATCATGTTTTGGGCTTGGTAATGGTGCGCCATGTGCCTTAGCCGCTGGTTGCCTCTATTTGCTTTCTCTAGAAGCTTCTCCAAGTGATAATTTACCCTGTTGAGCCAGTACTCCTTGTCTTGATTGACCTCTAGAGCAATTCTGTCCTCTAGGTCTAGCTCTTCATTGAATAAAATGTGTTCCTCTTCTTCTTGCAATGCCTTCTTTAGCCCTTTTGTTCTTGCCCTTTTTCTCTCGCCCTTCCATTTTTTTCCTTCAGGCTCACTTGTCTCTATGATTACTTTTCCCTTTCCAACGTACTGCAATAATTTAGTTTTCTCTTTCTCCATGATTAATTGCATCACTTTCAGCTGACTATTTTCCTGTTCTATGAATGAAATAATGTACCTTGCTCTTGCCATGTTAAATGTGAGTTCCTTGATCTGATAGTCTTTATATCTGATCATTTGATGCATGCTTGAAGTTTCATCCTCTGCCTCTAAATCAACTAGTTCAAATTCATGCTCAACCATGTCTTTATCTCGCGCTGTCGATCCTTGTTTTACTGATGAAGAAGGCTTGGCCCCTTTTTCACCATGAGAAGCAAACACAAGCCTCTTTCCTCTCTTGTACATCCTAGTCACCTCAGGCTTAGGTGCTTTGGTTATTTCAACTGATTTGATAGAGGACCCCACTTCCATGCTAGAAGGTTGAGCTGCCACATTGGTTTCATGCCATTTTAGAGCTATTTCCAAAAAATATTCCCAAGTCATATATTTCTCTGCAAGTTGATGAAGGACTATAGTCTTGATCAGACTATGATGAAAAAGGCTAGGTTAGTGCTCCTTTTTCTTCATATGAATCCTCTCTGACATTTTGGCAATGCTCCTCACTATCCTTCTTCAGCATATATGTCATCTCCTTCAAATGCTCAACTAGATTGGGGATGAATCTTCTCAGAAAAATGATTTTCCCATTGAAAGACTGAATCTCTTTCTTGTTCCTTGGGAAATCTAATAGCTGAATGGATTTCACTCTTACAGGATCAATAAGAATTCCATCCTTAGAGATGATGTGCCCCAATAGCTTACCTTCTTCCATGGCGAATAAGCTCTTGAGTGAGATGTCAAATTTTCTGCATTTATGAAAGGCATGAGCATGTTTTTCCATATATGGTGTTTCCAAGAAGGGTCTATAATTCTCAAGATCTAATCTCAACCCCTTGAACCAATATTCACCATTATCTAGTAGCCCTATAGCAAGTGAAATGGAGGCCACTGAAAAAGTGAATTCAACACCAACAATAACAACACTTTCACCTTTCAATTGAGTTGCAACCCAATCTATCAATTTCTCATTGAAACCCACTTCACTCACTCTTTTGCAGAAATCCATGCAATTCACTTCTTCAAGGCGATATTTGATCAAGGGAGATGAGTTGATTTCATTGCAATTTTATGGCTCATATCTGAGTATTTTTCCTCCCTTGTGATATCTCTTCCTCTCTAGTGAAGATTCTCCTTCCATAGTGACATAAACCTTGTAGCTCAGCTTAGCATGCAATGAAATTAGGTAAGCAAGCTTAAAAATTGATTTTGGGAGAGTTTTGGGCAATTTTTGGCTACTCTAGCCCAAGCGTAGTGCGGTTAGCCTGAGCACGATGCCCAAGCACAGCGCAGTGTTCCTGAGCGCAGCGCTAGGCATCCAAGTGCAATGCAGTCTTCTTGAGCATAGCGCCTTGAGGTATTTACCAATTTTGTCTATGGAATCGATCTTCTCTTGCTTTTGGGAAGGAGAGCTCGATGCGCAAGAGTGAATGAGAGGTAAATAAGACAAGTTTGGGGCTTTTTAGTTTATATAGGAAAATTAATTTCTCCTTTTGAAAAGAAATGGGATCCACAGACCTTTGAAACACTGATTTTTCACTTTTGAAAGTAGAGTCACCTTTAAGGCTGAAATCCGAGCTATCTTTTTACTTTCCTAAGCACTAGAACTTCTTCTTATGGAGATTTCAAACTAAAAACATGATGAATTTGTGATAACTCAACAAATCAATGTCAAAGAGTTGCTTGTCATGCTCTATTCATTGCTGGATTTTTACATGGTAATGGTGGACCTTGGAAACCCTAGTGACCTAATGGAAGACCTGAAACTGAATGGAATGATGATGATTATTGACTTGCTTTTATTATGACACCTTCATAGAAATGAGATAGGTGACCAACATAGGTGAATTTTCCAAAATACAACTCATTCCTAGATTGACCAAAAAGTGACCAAATTTTACTGTGTAAACTTAGTGACATGACAAAATTTGATTTTGAGAGTCCTGACAAGCCTAGTAAAAGCACTTTTGATCCTGGTGACAGGAAAACAAGACTGAAACTAACACATCCTGTATTCAATGTGGACTATCTTCGGCCATACTTTCCACCATTATTGGAAACATCAGACATTGTTGAGCAATTGACACCAACATATCTCAACTCAGACCACATTGAATATGCTACAATTGATCGGATCATGGACACGTATATCAAGAGATCTCACAAATAGAGGATCCAACTGTATCGAGTTGTCAAAGTTGGCCAACTCTTGCACCAGGGCAAGTGGCTCATTAGGGACCAAGTTCAGCAGAACTTCCCCAACTCATGGAGGCACTTAACATAATGGGAACTATTGATTCCTAAGGGGGTATGATTGATCCAGGTGGATATATGTGGCCACCTACCTATTCCACTTGGACCCTGACCATTTTTTCTTTCAGTTTCCTTAATTGTAGCACAATTCACTATTTTTGGTAATTTTTCGGGTCCTAGACGTCAGGAGCCGTTTTGAGGCTGTAAATGAATTTTTTTGGAAAAAAGGAAAACACATATATAATAGTTGAGTTTTGTAATCTAAATTTGTAGTCCTCAGATATATATTTCAAGTGAGGTATCATACACATCAAATAGAGATTGTATGCCAAAGTTATGACCTGGGAAATCAATGTACCAATTTACCCCAACGGGGCCCATAGTCTTTTGGCGCTTCATCTCCTAGGGTTAGGTTTTTGCATATTTAGGGTTTTCCATTATTTCTCAATAACAAATAGGCCTTCGAGCCTCATTGTAACACAGTTTAGAAGGCATGTGATCACCACATCTCTTCTTAGAGATAAGCTTCCATCGCATGAGCTAATTTATTTCCATTTTGCATGTAAACAATTTTCAATACTTTGTTATTAAGGAATTGAAGTTTTGTTTTCATTGTATCTCTGTGTTTCTATTTATATTTGTATTTCATTTCGTTCCTTCATAAATTTGGATCAACCCCTAAGAGTTAGGTCTTTAATGATATGTTAGAACATTTAAAGTAGTGAATTGAGAACCTTTCTAAATTTTTAATGAGTATGGCATAAATTACAACTAGAAGGTTGGAGCTCGTCGAGAGCAAGAGGGAGGCAAGGTTCAAACTATGGGAAATGATCGGAATCTAGATTAGGAAAAAAAATTTGCCTAAAAATAAAGTGCTTAGAATCACACAAAACCTAAATGAACGTGCCCGTCTTGGTGAAACGATCCCAACACAACTTGCTTCACTCAAAACAGAGTTCGTATGAGAAGATAGAGACTTCTCACTGCTTTGTCAAACACGGAAAATTTTGGGTACATGGCTGACTGGAATGTTGACTAGGCATTCGTACGACCCAGTCATAAAAAAATAAAATAAAAAATAAATAAATAAATATGGCTCCATCAGATTTTGACGATTGTCGGAATGTAATTGGTCGACGACATTGAGGTGACCAATGAGAGACTAACACGTGGCAAGCCTAGAGGCCACTACATGCCCTCTCAAAGGTCATTTAAAATGTTTTGGCAGGCCGGGGAATCGAACTCGTGATCTCACCCACACAAACCCGAAGCCTTACCGTTATTACACGCACATGTTACTTAACAAATATGGGGCACGAATTCTATTTGAAGAGTTTAGTACGTGGCACTTGTGGAAGGAGAGGGCCAGCCCCCTCTGCATATGACTGCCACTCAAAAACCAAGAGCCAGTGCTTAGTGCTAACCACACTCTTAATATGCTAAGTGGGATTAGTGTTAATTAACCCATGATTATCACTTAATTAAGTGTGATTTAGCTGGCGGTAGTTTTGGCAGGTCTGACAAACTCAACATTGCTCCAAATTTGGTGGGTTAACTAGAGTTTCTCCAGATTTGTGGAGTTTTACTAAGGAAAACTGAAGAGACCATAACTTCTTCAATTTTCAACCAATTTTGGCTCAGAAAGAGTCATTCCTAGATTGTTTGGATGCTCTGAACACAATAGAATAGGTTGTAGAGCTAGAAAGGCACTTTTATATGTGATTTTTCTACGTTGAAATTTAAGGAAGCTTGGGGCCACCGGAGAGGAGGTCAAACCTAGATCAACTGAAGTCCAATTGCAGAGCTTGGATAGTCAGTTTTGGGATTTTTGGGTCTTTTGAATCCAATGGAGTAGTTTGCAAAGCCATTGAAGCACTGCAAGTGCATGTAATTAGAGAATTGACCATTAATCCAAAGAGGGCCTAACCATTGAAGCAGGTCCAAGCAAATGTAGCCCAAGAGGGGTGAAATCCTTTATCAGCTTTTTGTTATGAGTTGTTGTGTTTTATGTCTGTGCAATTTAATGATTGAATATGTGTTTTAAACAACTAATTAACCTCATAAATTTCTCATAAAAGACACTCAACACTTGACACATAATTCCTCACATTTTGGTTAATTTGAGACGATCATAAACACATTTTTTTAATACTGATGAGGGAGATTGCATAGCATTAACAAATTTTTCCAACATTTTAGATCAAGTTGGTATCGAAGCAAGTTTGCTCATTTTAACCTTGATATGGTTTGCCAATGTTAGCTAGAAAATTAGCTATTGGTTTTGTATTTTTGCAAAGAACATTTAAATGTGTGCAAATTTATGTGTGTAAGCTAAAGAAGGGAGATGGTTTGAGATGCTTCTTTGTTGAGAAATTTTTTGAATCTTTGTGAAGCTTTTCATGCATTAAAAGTGTGATGGCAACTTCAACAAGTGATGTTTCTAATCCATCTTCCTTAGCAAGACTCTTTTATTTAGAGATGTTGCAAGAGCTTATGATCATGAGAGATATGGTGCAAGAGATGAATGAAGATAGGAAGGAGAAAACTATACTTCAAGAGGAGATGATGTCCATGAAGAAGGAGAAGAAAGAGCTTTTGAAAAGATGCATGAGATGGAGATTCAACTCCATGATGCCAAGGAAACCTTAGCCAAGTATGTGCATGAAAATGAGGTATGCAATTGAAATTTATCTTCAATTTCCTCTCAAAATGAATGTCTTGGTGCTTTTGAAAGACACACTGGAGGAATAGGGTCCAAATTATTGATGAATATGGGCTATGAAGGTAAAGGGTTAGGAAAACATGCACAAGGCATAGTTGAGCCAATTGTCTTTGAGGAAAGGCCTAAGTATTTGGGTCTTGGTTATGGACAACATGATGGAGAATGATCCAAAGCCAAGGAGGCATATGAAGGTGTTCCAAGAAGAAATTTCATTACATGTTCATTACCTCAAGTTTGTGAAGTTTGTGTTCATGAGGAATGCAAAATTTTATACCCACTTTGCAAGAAGATGCTCATAAGCATGCAATTAGTGGAAATGGAAAGCAAGAGGATGTTGAAAGATCTAAGGTCATTGAAACCATTGTTGGTAATTCGAAGAGAGCCACTACCTCATAAAATTCACCTCCTCAAGAAGGTGACAAAGGTGAATGTGCAAGGTATAAATCTACCTTTAATCAAGTTTCTTTTGATTATGATAAACATGGTAAATCTTCACATAAGATTTGAAGAAAATTTACATGTTCCTTTTGTGGTTTGAATAACCATACTATTTCGAGGTGTTAGAAGAGGATAGCCATACACATGAAACTTTCAAAACAAGAGACAGAAAGACAAAGGTCCATTGGATAATGGAAACCATGTTGAAAATAAGATGCAATTGTTTTGCACTCATTGCCATAAGCAGGGTCATCTTGTAGACAAGTGTGGAATTCACATCCAACAAGTCATCCACGACATTTGAAGAAGGTGGAGAGATATTTTGGCAAGAATGGAAAAGATTATTCCATAATTGATGTGGGTCAGGATGATACACATGATGAAGTGCATCTAAAAGAAGTGCCATTGAAATGGTTTGTAAAGAGATGGTTATATTTCTTAACCAATTAAAGCCTTGCATTTGTTTTGATAATTGATGCAAACCTTGCCTTATTGATGCATTTCCTTGTTATTTGGATGCATTTCTTTTCTGCTGAAAGTATGTTGCATATTGCATGAAGCAAGATGTTGGAAAAGTAGAGTTATGTTGACTCACTTAGATGTAGCAAATATGGCAATTTGCGACTACAGATTTGCATGTATGTTACATTCTTGAACTTGCATGTTTATTCTAGGAAGGTATTCGAAAGTGGAGTATGTTGACTCACTTTATTGCAACAAATTTGGTCATTTCAGCTCTTTAAGTACTCGTACATACCAATGGGATTCTTGTACTTGTGATTGTACTTGTGAGAGAGTGAGAATTGTTATACATGCATGAGATTTTGTGTGTGTGAACAGTGGAATTTTTAATAGTTTCATTGTGCTTGAACATGCATGAATGATTGACTTGTGTTGGTTGATTGCTTTGTTAACATGTATGTTGTCAACTTGAGAATGTTGATCATTTGCACATGTATGAGTGTCGGCTTGTGTGGTTGATTGATTGTTACATGTATGTTATATCGACTTGGAAGAGTTGATTTTATCTCCAAAGATGAAAGGGAGATGTGACGAATTGTTTCATGAGAATGTGGGATTCTTGTTGTAAATCGTCAAGTTTTTGTACATGCTTTTGCTTGACTTGAAAGTCATTTGTTTGAGGAAGCATGTTTTTTCAACTTGTGTTTAGTCGATAGTTTATACACCAATATGTAAGAGTACATGGTGATGTTCACGCAATGTGACATTTTTTGCTTTGAAGAAGCAAAAGGAAGAGGTTTTCAAGTTATATTCTTGCATAAGTTTTTTTCAAGGTTAATGGTGTTTCTTGTGACAAGATGTCGCAGGATTTTGGAAGGTCCACGCTTGAGCAAGAGGCTCATGATTAGCCTTAATTCTCAAATCATGACATGAGCAGCATGTTAATACTGGAGGATGATGGAATCAAGAAGCGAAGGTGGACATAAATGGAAAAAAAATAAAATTGCATCTATTGTAGACCATTTGATGTGTTGGCGTTAAGAAGCGAAAGAGATGGTGAATGCATTCTTCCAGATGTGGAATTTAAAACCGTGGAGGTAAAAGAATGGTCATTTATTTTCTTGTTATTACTGATATTGGAACTCATTACTATAGTTCACTCAAATAGGCTTAACTTGGAAAAGTGGTTTCCAAGGAAAAGCTTGCATCGAATGCATGTGTTGCAAAGGAGGAACATGATTCTTAGTGGGAAGGCCATTAGTCAGCTTTCCAAGCACCGAGGGATCGCTTTGGTACAACAGGGTGTTTAACCAGCAAGCAACCAACAAGTGTTGGATTGGGTCAACAACAAAAGGAGAACATTCGTTGAAGTGCCAAGCCATTTGCAAGGAAAGGCATGTTAGTGAACCCAAGTGGTTTCATGGAGATTTTTCCAAGTAGAATCAATTGATAGAACTTGGGAAGGAGAAGATTATTTAGCTCTCATCAAATAACCAACTTTTGTGGGTCCAAAAGCCCATCAATGGGAAGGAGTGATCGGAATCTAGTTTAGGGGCAAAAATTTGCTCAACAAATAAAAGTTCTTAGAATCACTCAAAACCTGAACGACCGCATCCATCTCAGTGATACCATCTCAATGCAACTTGTTTCACTCAAAATAGAGCTCGTATGAGAAAGATAGAGACTTTTGACCGCTTTGTCAAACAGGGAAAATTTTGGGTACAAGGCTGACTGGGATGCTGACTAGGCATCTGTACAACCTAGTCAACAAAAAGAATATTACAAGGAATATTCCTTAGAATATTCTTGGAATATTCAAACATATGGCTGAATTGAATTTTGAAAATTGTCGGCATGTAATTGGTTAACGGCATTGAGGTGGACCAACGAGAGGCTGACACGTGGCAAGCCCGAAGGCTGCCACGTGACCTCTCAAAGGTCATTTAAAATGTTTTTGTAGGCCGAGGAATCAAACTTGTGATCTCACCCACACAAACCCGAAGCCTTACCACTATGCCACACACATGTTACTTAACAAATATGTGGTGTTAATTCTATTTGAAGAGTTAGTATGTGGCACCTGGGGAAGGAGAGGGGCAGCCACCTCCGCATATGACCGACACTCAAAAACAAAGAGCCAATGCTTAGTGCTAACTGCGCACTTAATGCGCTAAGCGGGATTAGTGTTAATTAACCCATGAATATCACTTAATTAAGTGTCGATTTAGTTGGCGGTAGTTTTGGCGGGCTCGTCAAATCTGGCATTGCTCCAAATTTGGCGAGGTTAACTGGAGTTTCTCCAGATTTGGTGGAGTTTTCCTAGGGAAAAGTGAAGAGACCATAACTTTTTCAATTTTCGACCAATTTTTGCTCAGAAAGAGTCATTCCTATATTTTTTGATGCTCGAACATAATGGAACAAGTTGCAGAGGCAGAAAGGCACTTTTGTATGTGATTTTGCATTTATTTATTTTCTATTTATTTACATTTTATTTTATTTATCTATTTATTTATATTTCTTTACCTTGTGTTAAACACAAGTGTGTAAAGATTAATTATAAATATTTTTTCTCTTACAATTTAATAGAAATTTATTTGGAATCATTTTTATCATATAATTTCTTTTCTAAGATTTTAATTTCTTAAATACTTTGATCATTCAAATTTTTAAAAAATAATAAGATGAAAGTATAATTTTGTTGAATTAAATAAAATATATAAAAAATGACTTTTTTTTACTTATTAATTTATTTTAAAATAAAAAGTTGTTTAAAGGTAGTATAAATTAATTTTTTTTCAATTAATTAATATATATATATTATATATTATTAAAAACTCATTTTTTTATCCAAAATTATAAAGAATATTTTAAGTGAAATTATTCAATTTAGATGTTAACATTATATAATTCAATTAAAGAAAAGATACTAAAAATACAAAATTCGACAAAAATTCTCTAATCTAATTCAATAATAATAATAATAATAAAGCATTTACGGGGAGGCAGGAGAGGAGGGGTGCTTATAAATCTCAAAAAAAAAACTGAAATAAAGTTTGTTTTGGGGCTTCGGAAAACCACAAAAAATCAAGCCGAAGCATTATCACTCTAGCAAGGTCTGAAGATCAACATCTCTAAATGCATCAGGAATCTTATCATAGTAGGTGATTCAATGATGGTTATCCAATAATATATAAGTATTTCTAGAAATGAAGGCCTTCTTGATACGTAAACCTCTCCATTAATCATAAGGGTAACGTTTCTCCTTAGAAAATTAGAAGAGTTCAAAATATTTCATGTTAAAAGAACAAATAATCAATTGGCGGATGTCCAAGCCAACAAAGGAGTGGAATTAGAGTAAGGAACCTTATTCATAGACCATCACAGTGCTATATGTCATGTCCCTTAATTAATATATCAACTATAATCCTTTTGGATAACAACTAGAGCATAGGAATTAACAAGGAACAACAGGGAATTAAATATGGTAGCTTTATGAGTATTCGAAGGAGCTCCTCAGGAGAGGATGTTGGTGGTTGGACATTAAACAAATGGTGGGCGTGGGGGAGTATGTCGGTCATGAAACATGACAAGTGGGAACTTTGACCTTGGTTATTAAATAAGATCGCAGGTGAGTGCAGTCACAATACCATTGCAGATTGAATCGAGAGGAATTTGGCGGTGCTGAAGAGGCTAGAAGGTGGTTTGGCTTTGTTGCAGAATTGAAATGAATTTACACCTGACAAGATGGGAAGTAATGTTGGTAAGGATCAGAAGATTATATATTGGATCTGGCTTAAGTAGCTCAATTATCGTATTACTCTAGTGTAGGGGATAATTGCAAGGAAAATGACCTCTGCAGGCAACGAAAGCGGTAATGATGTTGAGGAACGCAGGCACAGCGAAAGTATAGAGGAAATTATTGACAATTCTTTCAAGGACATCGTCAAGGAGATCAATGAAAACATGGATGTTGTTTTTTCTTAGTTATTTGGCCTCAGGAAGGACATGGAGTTGCTCCAAAAATCAATGGAACACTTGAATACATGTGTTCTGAACCTGAAACATTAAGTGGACAATATAGAATTGCGAATGGAGACAACCATTGTGGGGGTTCTGAAGGAGGTGTTCTGTCTCTGTGATGGCTCTGCTCCAACAGTAGAGGGAAACATTGATGTTGCAAATCGAGAACTGGAATCTAGTGTCGGAAGGAGTCTGGAATTGGGCATGTTGTCTGAGGCGGCTCAAGAAGAATTCGAGCCTGGAATTCATAGGTAGTTGTTTCCTATCAAAATATAATTTTATGTTTTGTCGGATAGTCATGTATTGTGAAGCCTTTTGGAAAATATATAGTTTGAAGGTTGTAAAGAGTGTATATATAAATAAGATAGGTAGAAATAAAGTCTCTTTATTTTCATATCTGCACAAATCTGAGACAAAATTCTCCATCATTGCAAGGGATCTAGCCCGATACCATCTTTATTAATGAAAATTTCTACCTGTTTTTTTGAAAAAAATAAATAAAGCATTTCGCTGACTTCTAAAACAAATTGTCTATAAGTGAGACTTTTTGGAAAGTTTTCCATTTTATTTTCCAATCTAATTCGCTAAGGATTTGGCAAGGATTCTTTGAAATCACAAACTTCTAAAATGAATTGTATATATGTGAGATTTTTTGAAAAGTTTTCTGATTTATTTTCTGATCTAATTTGTATAGAATCCAACAAGAATCAGCCAACATTGTCTAGCTAACTTCTACAGTAACTATACATAACACATCACATTCATAAAAAATATATATATATACATTTTAGCCTCATAACCGTGATTACTCTTTTGAACTTTGAAGCAAAAATTTCATTCCCTAATATCTCTACTCAATCATATTTATTGTTATATATTTGTATATATATTTCAATTATAATTTTATTCAAAATATATATCAAATTATAAAAGAGATAGTAATCAATTTTCTTTTATGAAAAAGTTAATCGAATTATTTTCATTATTTTCATTATCAATAATGTAAAATCATAAATCATCACTGAAGGGACATTATTTTCAAATCAAACATTTTTAAATTTAAATTTTTAATTAACATATAACTAATTATTAAATGAAAAATTATTTTAAATAAAAGTGATTAAAATATAAATATTATAAAATGATTTAAATTAATAATTGTAATGATTTTTTTTAAATAATAGATATTAAGTCCACGGGGTCTTGGATAGATGGTGATCAGGTGCTCTATTAAGGCTCTCCTTGATGTGAAGTCACTGGTTCAATTCTCTGCCTCGATCAGGGTGATATATTGGACATGATGAAGTTGTAGTCCTGCCAAGCTTACAAAAAAGAAGAAGCAGATATTAGTATTATAAAAGGATAATCTTGGTGCTTCTTTTGAATTTCTATTTATTAATATAGCAATTATAATTAATATAGTAGCATTATAATAATATTAAGGACCTGTCGGATGTGCTCCCGCGTTGCGCCACGCTGCTATTATGCTTGCTCTCCTTCCATCACATTCCCCTATGTCCATATCTACCAATCCTTTTGATCTGTTGCCCCAACCACCACCCTCCCCCGCCACCACCCCCCTTCATTTGGTCAGCCAACCCTTTGACTTTGACATGGAAGAAACTTCCTTCAAAAGCGTTGGTGGCTTCGAGCCCTAATTTTAAGAAATCTAGTGTTAGAAAATCAGAAAGGCGGTAAATATTTTCTTGATCTTGATAATTACTTTTGATGTTTCTTATTATTACAATTCTTTATATCTTCTTTCTTTAGTTCATCAAGCAATTACCAAAAGCCACATCACATAAAACAATATACTCCTGATGGAGGCACATGCTAGGGAAAAACCCCCCTCGAGGGGAAAACCCAGTCAAGATAATTCTTCCTTTCAACAATATTCTTTGAAACTCTTCACCCTAGGCCAAGACCATACCTTCCCTCCACACCAAGTTAGCCTCCCAAAATTTCGATCTCTTTCCACCAACTTCGACTTGGGCAGCAACTTACGGTAATTGGTAGCTTCCAGCAACAATGAAACTTGGAAGACTTCGATATCCCAATCTAGGACATGAACCAAAGAGAGAGAGACGCCAAAATTTTAATTTTCCTTGTCTCCGTAGACTTCCTGGAACTCACATTCACTTCGGCTTCCTGGAAACAGACTTCGCACCTTTTCCCAGCTAGAAGAGAACTTCGCAATTCTTCCTAGCAACAAGAGATTTTTGCACTTCTTCTAGATACAAGAGAATTCGAACTTGATGAGAGAATGATGATCCAAATGAATTCGATGACCTTCCTTTTATAGTCTTCTTGTGGGGTCGAGTAGGGTCCTTAAGCCAACTTGATCTTCTTCTAGGCCGACATGGTGTGGAGGTTACATAATTCATATTTGACTCAATACTCAACCTTTTTACATGATTCAAAAGCCCAAGAAGGGTCTCTTTAAATGTACAATAACTCTATTGACTAAGAGTAAATCCTAGAAGTACTCACTGGGGACTTTGACTTAAAACATGGTCACCCAAGCATGAAAGCCATGCTTTAATAAGTCACAATAATAATAATAAAAATTATTTTCTTTATTATTTTGACAAGTACATTACATAATGACTCAAGTACATTATTGAAGATTGAACATAGTTACATTTTCTAACACTCTCTCTTAACGAGGGAGGTACTAATAATGTACATATACAATGGAAGATCTCAAACTATATGAACCATGAAGAACTTTAGGCACCACAACGCAATGGACTAGATTCCTGACTAGGGAAATCTATGCAAACAATTACTCAATAGTTTAGAAACCGCAATGCCATGGACTAGATTCCTGACCAAGGGAATCTATCTAGGTGGGACTAAGATGGAATCAATATTTCAGCCCCTTTAGGTACCCTCAGGCTTACTTACTAACCATCAACCCAAAAATGTAGATGTGTATCCAAAACAAAGCTCATTGACCAACACCATCTTTCCAACTTCAGGACTCAGACATCAACACAAAGTTTTAGCTAGATGTATTCTTAGGCAATGATTCACTCACAATGCCTCAACACCCCTTGATCCAACAATCAAGAATGACCAATATCTCCCAATAAACCTAATTGGTAACCAACATGCTATCAAAACCTTCGAGAGATTCACCTATACAAATACAACCCCAATCAATAATATAATTTCGCATGTACATAATCAAATACAAACCTCCGGGGTCTTTCAGAAAACTTGATGTTGCTTCACATCTTTCCATAGTAGGACTATCAACCAAATCTTTCACAAAATATTCCTCAATCATATATTTCCCTTCCTACTTCTCATGCAACAACATATCCTCTGAAATTCATTCTTCAATTAACACCAAGCATTGCCCTCCCTCTCAACCAGGAAGCACCTTTTTATCCAGACTCACTCTTAATCTTAGGGATATCTCTTATATTCATGCTTTCTCCAGGAGATCAACTTCTTCCTTTTTGACATCCGAGAATATTTCGTGGCTTCCAGCCATTTCATCAGAGTTAGCATCATCCTCATCATGCTTATCACATCAACAAGCATATTCACCAAGTTGAATATTGTGTACCTGCACAACTTAAATAGCAAGTACAACCAAATGTACAGAAGCATGATGTTAGCCATATCAGAGTCATGGAAGCATTTCAACTTTATACATATCAGATACCTAAACTCAATTACAAAACAAAGACATATAATATTCAACATCTTGCTAGGGACTTGGTTATATACCCTAGACTACTTCATAACACCATTCATTCCATCTAGGGTTTCAATGTGTCTTCCAAAGGTATGACATACCTTACTACAACATACAAAAAAACCTAGAAACCATTCACGCAAATATAGATCTACAAAGCATCTAACAACCTTTCAAAATACATATGTTAGACTTCTCACTAGGGATTCATACAAATCCAATATTTCGTAAAAAGAATCATTCAAAGTCAATCATAGCTTAGTCATTAGCATGACCAGCTTTTAGTATTGTTAGTTCCAATCCCTAGATTTTCATTCAACCATTAATCAGTTATTAACATGACCAGCTACAACTAGGGTTAGTTGCAAACCCTAGATTTCGATTCTATCATCAATCTCAACCAAATATTCAAATTTCAACAAGTATTAAATTATCATATAGTCAACATTCATCTGAGATTTCTACTTCAACTAAGGTTCAACTCCAAAATCCTGGAATTCCATTTTCACAAATTCAACAATATTACACATATCTCAAATTGTCATATTTTAGATATTTTACTTTGACTAAGGTTTAACTCCAAAACCTTGGGATTCCACAATCTCAACAATGAGTAAAGAGTGCAAGGGAAGGAAAACATAGATGGAATTTTGGTCATTTTGTTGCTACCATGGGTCACCATACAAAGAACTAAAGATCCGTGTAGAATGGATAGGAAAGGGATCTCTTACGAACTTACAGAAACACAAATACCTAGGCATGTTAGAACCGATAGGATTAAATACATGGATACCATATTGTTACATTTCACACTAGACAATATTACTACTAGGATTTAACTGCAAAACCCTAGATTTTCATTTTCCACAATCATCTACTAGATTTCAGATTGTTATATCATACATACTAGACAATTTATCTTCACTAGGGTTTAGCTACAACACCCTATATTTCCAGATATCGTTATCCTAGAATTTCAAATAAAGTTTTTCTTAAATCCTAGAACTTATAACTAGCAATGACTAGGTCAACACACATATCTAGGAATTCATAAGCATATCATATGTCCAAAAATATTAATACATATGACATGGACCAACCTAGGATTACCAAAAGGACATATCTATATATACCTATATTTCATCGTCATGCAAATACATTTCATCATCATGCAAATACATTTCATATAATGTGTTAGTCAAAACCAACTTCACAATGATCAATAAGAGTTAGACACACAACATTCTTAATTACATTAGGGTTTGATCAATAAAACACACACATACTAAGGAAATCATTTCCAAGAAAATATAAGGGTCTTTCTCACACATTCCACCAAATCCCCAATGAACTAGGGTTTCAATGTAGAAACATAGCAAACCCAACATAACCAAAACTTCAAGAGTTCGGGATTTTAGAAATTATCATTCAAACCTAACAAGTTAGCATTTCCTGATCATACCAAAATCTCAAACAAGACATCATCAATAAAAATTCAACTAGCATTTCACATATCCTTGAGCAATTTAGGGTTTCAGACATTCACAATAGCATACCCTTTGGTTAGGGTATTCCAAAACCTGTATAGGGTTCTACATAGTCAATCAAGAATATGAATGGGGTGAGTAGATTTATCAAGAGATGAATCACCCAAACAAGAATCACTAAGATTAAATACAACTATTCGTAACAATGATAGTGATATGTAATCAAATGAATAGTCCTTTCAATCAGTGTATTCAAATCATACTTTGTTTCTTGACTAACCTTGTATTGATAGATCTTCCTTCTTGCATATGTTTTCCTAATCAAGAAAACAAAGGGAGAAAGGTGATTAGTATTTAATATAATCAAAACTAAATGAGTACATGAACCCAAATATGAAGAGACATGAAATACTTATCTTTGGGAGTTGTTGGGGGCTCCCTCCAAAGCTTGAGGGATACCTATAAACTTATAAAAAAAATAGAAATGTCTTTTCCAGAATATGTTAAAAACCTATAAATTCTAAAACATATCAAACAAGATATGTAAAGCTACAAGAAAAAGAATTAATATTGTAAGTCCCTGTTATCGGGAAATCTAGTGTCCATGCAGCGCTGCTAGTCCCACTAAGATGGGTAGCTATCTTAGAAACAAACAAACTTTTGTTTTCCTTTATGAGAAGTAGATAGGAGAGGAGCAAAGAATACCAACCTCAGTCTTTCGCTTGGTTCCTTGCTTGTTCCTCCTCCCCTCTGACAAATCATTGTCGCTCCTTCCTTGATTACCTTGCTTCAAAGAGTACCTGTAAAGTCAAAGAAGCATAATACCTTCAAAGTACAGAGATCTACAATCATAAACAATATAGGACCAGATATATATTGACCACACAAATGCATATATCATCAAACATATAAGAATGTGGAGGAAAACTTGAATAGATTTATTGATATACAGATTAGAAGAGAGGATTACAACCCATTGATCTAACCCAACATCATCCTCCCAGCATGAAAGCCCTTCTTCACCTCATGAAAAGCTTAGATCACCCAACACTATGATGTTCCACCAAGAAACCAACAACACTTCCTTGCAAGATACAAAATTCCAGCCTCTGGATCTTTGGGATGGGGGATCCATATATAGATGTTTGCAGGGGGGTGAGTCAGATTCTGAGATTTTGATTAGTGTCCTCTCTCTGATAGTTCTTGATTTCACTTGGAGATTCATGATCTCTTACTCATCCCTGGGCGAATTTAGAGAGGCAAGTGTCACAGGAGAAGTTTCTGGAAGATTCCATGATCATCCACCTTGCAAACTGTCTTTGCCATTTGTCTACTCTCGCCCATTTCACCCTACAGAAGGGCTTTTCAGTATGCATCACACTTTTTGCATGTGGCAGGTGAGATGCATCGCACCCTTAGCATTGGGAAGTCTGTATGGTCTAGTTTTGACCAGTTCTGAGCATTTTTCCATGGAGAACTTTTGGGAGATGATGTAATCAACTGACCTTGTTCCTTTAGGGTGTGAAACAAAACTTTTAGGGACTCAGAAGCCCTTATTTTATGGATATATATGATTGGGGTTGCAGAGACCAAATATGTTTATAACAGTTTCCCCCTAAAGCATGAGGTCGAAAATCTTTTGATGTCGGGTGAAATTCTTTATCATGAGGATCTGAGGTTTTTTGAACTGGAAGGTGACCTGTAATAAGATACAATACAATACATTATCTTCATAATATTTTTCATGATCCAGCTGATGCGGTCATTCCCATGCTCAGCTTTATACATTCATTTTCATGTGCATAGGATAGACAACCGTCTGTGTGGCAGACTGATGATGTTGATAGAGCCATCATCCTTTGATTTAGATGATCATCTGTGTAGCAATGATACACATTTGATGTCTTTATTTTTCTTAATATATCGCAGCCTGGATGGATAAAACTAGATCTGGGGTCTTCAAACTCGTTCAATCTTCACTTGAAGTACAAGTCGATCCATGTGAAAAGATGTTCTAGAGTCGAACATGGAAAGACATCACCTGATTACCAGCTGATGATGTAAGATGTTAACAGGCACGAGAGGAATCACCGATAATGATCATGACCCTCAAGGTACGATAGTATAATTCACATGGTGTGAAAATGGGACTTGGCGTCAAACACCACGGAAAATCTTTCGGTTGAAAGCCATTGATGTAAACCTGTCACCGGAAGTGAGAAACTTGCCATTGAGGCATGCAAGCTTCAAAGTACTGAAAGGGTTGTTCCTAGGTCGACTTCTTGGATAATGAGTTGTCATCGACAAGAAGTGACCCATCATAGGATGGCCTTAATGAATCCCACATCTATGACATGGAACGGAGCAAGTGATTTTGTGGAGGTGAAAACGATATGATGATACAAGGTTTAGGGTGGCGGTCATGAAAGAATGGAGTGTGAAGTATTGTAGTGGATGAGACACAAACTAGGTTGGTGAATTCTCTGAGTGGCTTCTCTTGAACATATCGGCGACACTGAAATGGATTGGTAGTGTAAACACCAAAGATGGATGGTACGATGGACAAATGGTAATATGACCGGTGAACGGAATAACCCAACCCGACTCAATCATGTTGATGGAGTGAAAGTGTCATGTTCAAGAGCGAATTGCTACCAATAAAGTTTCTTCAAGTTTTCTTCCCAATTTTCCCCAGTCATTGCTGACTAGTACCTCTTTATTTTTGTCAAGCTTGAAGAGGATAAC